>CAUHTR010007388.1:0-142972 GCA_959609185.1 Schmidtea polychroa | reverse complement strand
GTAATGTTGAAAGTGTTTGATTGCTTCGTGTATTGCTAGGAGTTCTCTGTCGAATATTGAGTATCTTGTTTGATGTGATTTTAGTTTTTTCGAGAAAAATCCCAGTGGTTTTTTGCCGAATTTATTTTCCTGGAAAATTGTTGCGCCCATTGCAAAACCAGAACAGTCTGTAGTTAGTTGATACTCTAGTTCTGGATCTGAGTAACCGAGTAGTGTTGCCGTTGATAGGCTTTCTTTGGCTTTATTGAATGTGTCGGTTGTTTGTTGTGTCCAGTTTATTGTTACGTTTCGTTTGGTTTTGATAATGTCGTTTAGTGGTGCTAGTAATTTATTGCAGTTTGGGATGTAAGAATGATAAAAGTTTACCATTCCTAGAAATCTCCTCAACTCTCTTGTGTTTGTCGGCAGTTTGTAATTTTTTATATTGTTTATTTTGTTTTCTATTGGTTGTGTTCCTTTGTCGTTTAGCGTGTGACCAAGGAAATTTATTTCCGTTTTCATAAATTCGCACTTTTGAGTGTTTATTTTTAGTTTTGCATTGTCCAGCGTTTTGAACACTTTTTCCACGTCCTTTAGATGTGTTTCTTTGTCTGGGCTTGTTATTAGGATGTCGTCCAGATAAGCGATTGTGTTTTTGTTGTTTTTCATTGTTTGATCCATGAATCGTTGGAAAGTTGCTGCAGCGTTTCGTAGGCCGAAAGGCATTCGGTTGTATTCGAACATGCCGATCGGTGTTGTTATTGCTGTCTTTTTTATGTCCTCTTTTCTAATTGGGATCTGATGATATGCTTTTTGTAGGTCAATTTTTGAAAAATATTTTGCGCCGTTTATTCGATTTATTATGTCTTTTATTATCGGTAATGGGTAGCTGTCAGGCTCTGTTATTTTGTTCAGGAGTCTGTAATCGCCGCAAGCTCTCCATTCCCCGTTAGCTTTTTGTTTTAGCATCAGTGCTGAAGACCATTCTGAGTTTGAATGTTTTACTATATTGTTTTCCAACAGTTCGTTAAATATATTTTTTGTGATTTCTATTTTTTTGGGATCCAATGGTCTTACTTTTGAGTGGACTGGGTTTCCGTTTGTCAGTATTGCGTGTTCAGTAGTGTGTTTTGAATTTCCATCGAAAGTTACTGGTTCGCAGAGTTTATCGTATTTTGCCAGTAGTGTGGCTATTTCTGGTACGTGTTCAATAGTTTTAATTGTTTTGATAGTTGGTGTACTTGTTTGAATCACGCCGATGTCTACTTTCGAAAAGTTTGATGTTGTGTTCCTGGCTGTTTCCTTGTCTGTTTTGTTGTTTTCGACTATTTTCTTGTTTCGGCAGTCCACTATTAGGTTGTAATTTGCTAGGAAGTCGGCCCCGATTATTGACTGTTGTACTTCTGCGATTGTGAATGACCAATTGTACTTTTTTGAATTTATTGTGAGTGTTATTGTATGTTGGCCAAATGTTTTAATTTTGGAGCCATTGGCAGCGGTTAGTGACTTTTCTGTAGTTTTTGTATTTTTGTATAAGTAGTGTGGTAATAGGGAGATCACGGAACCTGTGTCGATTAGAAAATCTGTATTGTTTGAATGCACCGTGAAAGTATTGTTATTGTCACCAAATGTGGGTGCTATCAATGGTGACATTTTTAGTTTTCCTGCTCTGTTTTGTGGAATTCGCAGGGTTTTATGCATTTATATGTTTTGTCGCCGAATTTGTTATGAAAGTAGCAGTGGCTTTTGTTTAGGAAATCTTTTCTTGAATCCCTTTCCGGGCTGCTGTTTCGGTAATTGTTGTATCGGTTTGGTGAGTTTGGCCGGTTTCTGTAGTGTCCGTTTGGGGATTGTCTGTGGCTGTAGTTCTGTCTGTTGTTTCCGTTGGGTGGTCGGTCATAGTTTTGTCTGTTGTGATTATATGATAGTTGGTCTGTGTTGAAATTGTTTCTGTTGAATAGGTCTCTGTTTTCGTTTGGGTTGAAGTTTTGCCTGTTGTATTTCTCTTTTATTTCGGCTAGTTCCGCTTTTATTTGTCTGTTTTCGACAATTATTTCGTCGAATTTGCTGATCAAAGTGTTTATTAATTGGTTTGTTGTTTCATTTGGTTCTGTGTTTTTGTTGGTTGGTTGGATGTTGTGATTAGTTTTATTTCTGTTGTAGTTTTGGGTACTGCAGATTGTGGGGTAGATTTCTTCGTTTATTTTATCCGCTATGTCAGCGAGTGTTTCGACGTCAGCGTTACTGCTAGCGGCTAGGATTCGTCTAATTTCCGGTGGCATAGCGCGCATGAAGAATTCTTTCACCAATTCGTTGGAACCGGAGTTTGTTATGTTTGGTTGTAGATACTCCAGTTTTTGTTTTAATTGTCGTAGGAAATCTGTGGGCTTGTTGTCCCCTAACTGTGTATTGTTGAGGCATGACTCTAGCATTTGCCTTCTGTTGACCTTGTTTTTGTTGGTCAATATGTTACACAGTTTTTAAAGGGTCATCGTCTTTTGATATTTCATCGATTTGATCGGCGATTTCGTTTAATTTGTTGCTTGGTAGTGCCGCTATTATATTGGAGCATAAGGATTTTGTTGACTTGACTCCCGATAGCCTTAAGGTTAGTTTCGCGAATTCTAACCATTTTTGCGGTGTTCCGTTGTCATCTGTGAAGTAGTTGGGGATATTTGTTTTTGGGTTGATTATTGAATTAATGGTATGTGTGTTTTCTGGGTTGGTGTTTGGGTTGTAGTAGTAATTGGTACTTTCAGGTGTTTGAGTATTATCGTAGTTGTTGGGTATTTGTGGAATATTTGTTGGATTTGTTTGATTTGAAGCCATCAATTGTTTTGTTGCTGTTTTTTTATTGTTTGTTGTGCAAAAAAAATAGTGGTTTGTTTGAAGGATATGGCCTACTGTGTTCGGCCAACAGTGTCACTAGCCTTTATAGTTCTATAATAACTATACTGAAAGGTTTCGTGATTGAAAGAAAACGTCGAATGCGTGTGCGTTGTATATAATTTTTCTTCTGACACCAATTGTTAAGTTAATGTTGAGTTGTTAAGTTAATGTTATCTTATGCGTGTTATGAGAAATTTGATGAGCCCGAAAGAGTCACCGATAAAAAAATGTGTTGGGACAATCGGGGTGTGTGTTGTGTAACCACAAATAAAAATAAAAATAATAATCAACAAAATTCAATTGTTATCACAAGTTTATTAACCAGATAAAATTAATCGTACTTGAATCAGTTTCTTGATTTACTTTTCTCAATTCTGTTTCTTGAATTAGTTTCTTAATTTACTTTTCTCAATTCTGTTTCTTGAATTAGTTTCTTAATTTACTTTTCTCGATTCTGTTTCTTGAAATAGTTTCTTAATTTGCTTTTCTCAATTCTGTTTCTTGAATTAGTTTCTTAATTTACTTTTCTCAATTCTGTTTCTTGAATTAGTTTCTTAATTTATTTTTCTCAATTCTGTTTCTCAAATTAGTTTCTTAATTTGCTTTTCTCAATTCTGTTTCTTGAATTAGTTTCTTAATTTGCTTTTCTCGATTCTGTTTCTTGAAATAGTTTCTTAATTTGCTTTTCTCAATTCTGTTTCTTGAATTACTTTTCTTATCAAATTTGATTAACGTTTTAACTTTCAACTTGTAGTTTATTTGTCATATAATTAATCTTTCAATTTTTTATCGATTTTTTTTCCTATAGCGATAATTTACTATAGTAAATTATCGCTATATAGTTTTTTTTTTGAAAATCTGGATTTCCCAGATGGTGGCATTTTATATTTTAGTATTCACAATTCCTAATTGTGAACACTAAAATATTAACAAAAATAACTGTACATTACAAACATCATTTGTTTCTTGATGGAGAACTATCAATTTTAGATTAAATCGATTTTTGAATCTATAGAGCCATCCTTTTTCATCGACCGTTATTTTTGATTACTGGCAACACTGATTATCGAAGTTTGACAGCTACTTCAAAAGAGTCGGTGGGGCATATGATTTTGAAAATACTACGGTGGGCCATGGTATAAAGAAGGTTGGAAACAGTGTAGGTTGGAAACAGTAGGTTGGAAACAGTAGCCATCGATTTTCATAACGTTTCGGTTCCACTTTATGACTTAAAGTTCGATAATAAAATTGTATTATTTAACTGATTAAAACAGTCAGTAAATATTATCTTCAGAATGTACTTACGTTTAAAGAAGACAGATTTTAGTTCTATATTATAGATTTATTAACAGCTTTAAGTTATAATTATAATTTCACTTATAAAACAAATAAATAATATTTGTATCTTAACTTTTAAAATTACGATATTATGAATGAATAATCAAATATGATTAAACCACCTATCCAAAAGTGCTTCAATTATTTCCAACAAATCTACTTCGACCTAGAACAAAATTAAAAAAAATATTTTGCGTTTAACCGTTTATATATACCATATAAATGTAAAAAAAATATTTCGTAAATAACTGTAGTTCCATTAATCAAAATTAATTTAATTTAACAAGAATCCTTGCTTAGATTTAAAAATATTCTAATAATTTTTTCTTCTGGAGAAATCGAGAATTGAGGATTTTCGAACACAATCTCTACTCATCATTCTCATTTGGTGATTTTTAATTTTAGTGAATTTAGTGAATTTTAGTGAATTATTAATAACTGAAAAGTTTACGATAACAATAAGTAACATTTATAGAAATAATTATTTTTCAATTATTCATTTGTTGAAAGTTTAATTTATAGATTTAGTTCATAAAAATTTAAAATGAACTTTTATTTTCATATAATTTTCTTATCATATATTTATTATGAGAAATTAGCACAAGATTTGTTACTATTTATAATTACACAGACAAAAGTTTCACATTGGATTTTATCATTACCTATCAAACTTTAGTCTTTGTCATTTACTAAATTTTCTTCATAGAGTAGTTTTTATTGAATATTCACTGTTGGAATAAAATCATAAATATATATACAGTGGCGCAACCAGGAATTTTGAATGGGGTACATCATACATACATCAGACAAAGCTAAATTTAACGAGTGTGAAGCACAATGAACTTATAATGCAGAAGGGTATAAATCCATTATTTTAGCTTGAACTCCGTTAAATCTGCCAGACATTGCTGCTGCGCCATCGTGGCCTTATTCTTTTAAATAAGATAGATTTAACCCAATGCTACTCAAAAACTGCACCAATGTATTTGCCAGGCTTTCACTTGATGTGCTTACTACAGGCACAAACTGCAAAAAGGACTCGTTCATTTTTTTGTCTTTGTCGATGAACCGTATGCAAATAGAAAATTGCTCTTGCGTCGACATATCTGTGGTTTCATCAGCAAGCACAGAAAAACATTCACTTTGATTTGCTCTTTCGACAATACGTTGTAGTATTATTTGAATGCAGGCATTTATGATTTCATTCTGAATCTTCCAAGACAAATAATTGGCATTTTTTGAAGAGGTTTCTAAATGTTCTTTAAGAGCCTGATCGCCTGATTGAAGACGAAATCTTATTAATTGACGAAAGTTTCCTTCTTGGCGTATTGTACTTTTGTCAATTTCATCAATATTCATATCTCGATGTCCCCGAAGTGGAAAATCATTTCTACCACAAAACAAAAGGGTTTTTATTATTGGCGTTAGCTTTAAACGATTTTCTTTAGCCTGTTTGACCCTGCAAGTATCAATGAGGTCAATAACCGATTGCCGCTTTCCGTCAACAACCGTTTGCAAATCGTCTGCACGCAAAACTGAATATTTATGATAATTGGTAATTTGGTGTTTATTAAATGTTCTTGTTGCCCTACGCCAAGTCTTGAAAGGGTCTTTACCAACTGACCAAGAGCTTGAGTTGCACGATCTGCAGGGTTGTTTGTAGCAAACAAGCATCAATACTTGCAATAAACCGCGTCAATTGATTTGGAATAAACTAGCCATGGATAATTTAAAAGCCAAGAGTAATTGAATTTCCTCTTAAAATTTTCGTTCTGTATTTTGGTGCCAGGGAAACAAAAATTTGGTGGCGGTTTCCAAAAATTATTTAGATAGTAAATTTTCTCCTCGTCCTTGAGAATATTCAAATTCGAATGTCTGGACAGAACGTTGTGCACATCATTATCATTATCATTTCTATTTTCCAAATTTTGACTATTAGAAGGCTGAGCCTGGTGGTCAACATGCATAATATGATCATCAGTAACGGCAATAAATTTATTATTTGCCTTTTCCGGTTCTGGTTCTGCAATCTTTTCGCTTTCACTTGATCTTGATTGTTTCTTTGCAAAAAAATTTAATAAAGTTGTTTGCTTCCTTTTACTCATCTTAATGCTTTATATGCATGAATGTTGAATGAATTAACTAATAAAGAATGAGAATATAATAAATTATGAATTTACTAGAAAATTGATAATAACTTACTTTTCAATTCATAATTTATTTTGCAATTTGTGTAAAGATGTTATCCTTATCGTAATGAATGAAAATGAATTGTTGATTGTTATATATGCAGTGGTCTAGTAGTATTAGTAGTAGTAGCAGTCTCACTCTGTATTTAGATTAGCTGTTTGTGTATGTAGATGTGGATTGTGGATGTACCTTATACCTTAATGCGTCTTATGTGTTATTATACAAACGGACGAACAACGCGTATCCACATGGCGAACTGCCAATTGCTAGGGTCCTAGGTGCCGTGTGCCGTTTCCGATCGCGGGTTGCTTGTCGCCCCTGTGCTCAGTCTCTCAATCTCAATCTGCTGAGCCTGCTGGCCTGCTCAAACCTGCGCCTGAGGTGCCTGCCAAAAGTCAAGGCCACATAGCACATAGCACACGCTCGGGTTGCCGGTTTGCATCATACCACTTCTCACCACTTCAGTTTATAACAGACTTTATGATCGAGCTTTTTCGGATTTTTTATTTTGTTTTTTTGTTGGTCGAATGAGTGCGCGGTAGCGTACCAGCGTACTCCCTGATTGCGCCACTATATATATATATATAATAAGTTTTTTCCCAAATTTCACCACTGACTTCTTTTCCATTGACATTGTATTTATCAAATAGCTTGACTATGAGTCAGTAAATATATCAAAAACATCGATATATTTACTGATTCATAATCTTCAAGCTTTTTAATAAATACAATATATATTTATTTAAAAAGATATACATGTGAAAAATACTATTAAAAGTCCTTGTCGAGATTTCTTTACCATTTATTGAATTACAGTTAAAGCTTTCGATCAACAAAAAAAGAATTTATTTAACACTTAATTATTCATAGTTTTGAAACTTCATAATTAAAGTTTTGAAAGTACTATATTTATAACTAATTTGAATAATATTTAACTAATTGTAAACTAATTAATTAATGAACTTTAATTATCTTGTCTTGGAATCAGATTAAACTAAACCATTATAATTACAAGATTTATTTGCCAACTGCCTTTCCGTCACAACTAAGCCAATTATGACATGTAGTTTGATAAATTTATTTTGTGTAAACAAAATTTTCCTGTCAATCTAAAAACTTCAGGTGTTTGAAATTACACTGAAATAGTTTATTGCTTTCTCGGAATCGATGAACCTTGATTTAAATAAGTGCATTCTTGTTTGACTTTCTAGGGTAGCTTACTGATATATCCTTAACTATTCCTAAAACGCCTTTATGATTATTTTACTTTCAACCACACATCTACCCGTATTGGTAATGTACACCATGATTGAAAATTAATGAAGAAATAAACTCCATTTCTAGAACTGCTCATTGTATTTTCACTTTCGGGTTCCAGAATGCCGATGATAGAGTCTTATATTGATTTGTCGTCATTTATGCATACGAACTATGCTTTTATTTGGGAACCACAGGGTTACTACGACACTATAGTCTTAATTACGATGATTCTACATTACCTTCACTCTTTCAACTCACAACCATTATTAAATAAATTAAAAAGGCAAAAATTATACCAACACTCATACAATCAACACTGAGTACGATTCGTTAAATAACTAGATCTACATCTAGGTACGATCTTGAAAGCGCATTTTGTAGTTCAGAAATTGTCTACACAAAAAATATCTTTTCATTTTCAGCACGACGACGTTTATTAAATCGTTTCTCGTAATTCTGTTTTGCGCTTCTTGTTGGCATGACTCATCATTTTTAACACGAGGGTTTCTCTTTCAGCAATATGGTGTGCCAAAATAATGGTGCTTTTCTCTTTGATATCTACATTCGGAATTCTGCGCTTCAAATCGGGTTCAATGTAAATTTGCATCAGCACGCGGCTTTGTTAGTTATTGATTTTGTTCTGAGCTTGGCTCTCTGTAATGGGATCCTTGCAAGTCTTGATTAGTAGGAACATTCGATATCTCAACTTATAGGCTTGTAACGGGCTAAACCAGGCTAAACCATTCAACGTGGTTCAACTACAGTTAATTTAAATGATATAGAACGATTAGTAACTAAATCCGTGTATTGAAATTTTTTCTATTCATTGAATTTCTAATATAGTTAGAACGAATAATGCGTATCTTTGTATTCTACTCGCGATTCATCTTGTTAAATACATGATTCTCCTAGCCCCAATTTCCTTATCATTCAGGAATTAAATGATCTTTCGGGCTTGAATATTTTTATCAAACAAAGGTATGTGGAATTTATATATAATTTTAATGAGCGCCCATGTCTACACAAGAAACTCATACTCTAACATTAGAATTCATTCAAATAATTATATCTGCACCATCTAATATAACGTAATTGAATATATTTCGCTGTTAACAAATTCACTCAATTTTATTTCAAAACGATGACATTTTATTAACATTTTGTAGATTGAATTTCAAAATAGCACCTTTATTACTGCATATATTTATTTCAAGATATCAGGCATTTGATAAATTTTCAATATTAATATTTAACTTGTATATAATTATGCTATTAGACGGTCTTACATAGAATTGTCTACATATCTGCATACGGGCTATGGTTTTATTTGGGAACCGCAGGGTTACTACGACAGTATTGTCTCAATTACGATGATTTTACATTACTTTCACTCTTTCAACTCACAACCATTATCATTAAATAAATTAAAAATGCTAAAATTATATCAACACTCATACAATCATATTACTTATATTACTTCCTAGATTCTAGGTCCTAGAACTTTATGTAGAAATTCGATTATAAGTTCACAATCGTTTTGAGAAATACCATTTGAGAATTTTAAGAGAAATAGGTGTTACATAATATTTTATTCAATAAGTAAATACACCTAATTCTGTTTTTACGAGAATTTGATTTAACGCGATTCAAAATAATCATTCAAAACTCGATAGCTTTAGCAAGAATGATGATATTGAGAAAAGAGCTGGGAGATTTAAACGTATTTTTTTACTCGTATTTAACGCATAAAAACAGAATTAGGCATACATTGTTATTCGTATATCACTTATTCTTACCAACTTTTCTTTCTTCCTGATTAATACTTTTATGCTCATTTTGTTCTGGGTGACATTTAGCTGTTCATGGCTAAAACAGGTTTATTCATTAATATAATTCGACCATTAGTTTGAGTCCTAAAAATGTACGGAGTGCAACAGGGGGAAAGGGATATGACATATGTTTTTTTCTCTCAACAACGAAACTTATAATTGATTATAAGACCTTTGGGTACTTCCGTGTTATCTTACCCCCAAAAATTAAATTATAAAATACAATTAAAATAACAATATAAAAAATGAGAGAATACATTATTGATGACGTTATTGAACATTATTGAACATGAATTTATTAAGGCTATCTGTGATTTATGTGATTATGTGATTATATGAGTTTATGTGGCGCAAACGTGTTCTAAGCAACAGTGCCGATGTGTTCGAAACTATTCTCAACGACATTGTGGTTTTCTGGCCACCTGGATGACCATATACAAACTCTTTACAAACATTTGCTGAGTTTGTAACTGTGATTTAGAAAATAAATACAATAATTATATGTGTTCTTTTTTAATTTAATTTTTGGGGGTAAGATAACACGGAAGCACCGACTTTTGTTTAAGTAATATATAAATGATTAAAATTATTATTTAAAATCCAACAAAAATTTGACAACCGTTTTAGTCTAGTTATGTATTTGGTTTTCAGGTATATTACAAAGTGCACTTTCTGGTGGTATTGCGGGTTCAATGGCGAAGATTTGTGTTTATCCTGTAGATATAATTAAAAAGCGTATGCAAGTTCAAGTTTGTGTATATGAAATTGGTAAATATGTTACATTAAGTATTGAATTTAGGGTTTTGAAAAAGCAAGATCTAAATTTGGAAAACTTCACGTATCAAAAGGAGTTATTAAATGCATCAAAGTTATATTTTTAGTTGAAGGAATCGGAGGATATTTTAAAGGCCTTAAAACTTCAGTTATTAAATCTTTTATATCATTAGGCTTAAGATTTTCAGTTTATGAACAAGTTTGTAATGGTATTCTCAATCTTCGCGATAAAATTAGTTAATAAACAATGAACTGTACACAATTTTATTTCGATTATGAGTTCCAACAATATTTTAACTTGATTTTCAACTTGATTTTTTAGATTATTTATTTTTCTCAAATGTTTTTAATAATAGAGTTTAATTTTGCAATACAATTAAATAATTTTGAGATTGTTTGAATCTCATTTGGATATTTTGATTATAAATTCGTTTCGCTGATTAAAATTCCATTAATTGTACACATTTCATTCATGGAATTTTATCTATTAGTATTTAATTAATTATAGAATGAAATTTTTTTCCCAAGTTTATTTAGTATTAAAATATTTGACTTGTTTTGAATAAATAATTTTACTATAATACTATAAATATTTTGATTTTATTCATTTAAAAAATATAAAATAAAACTTGCTCTTTAATTTGGAAAATTATCAATTAATTCATGCTAAAAATCTTAACGTTCATATTTAATACATAATCATGTTTAATTACAAATTTTAATAATTTAAAAATTGGGTAATTAGTATAAATAATTAGTAAATGAAATTTATGTGTGCAACACCCAATATAAATTACTAAATTTTGAATAAACTTTGTTTTTGAAAAGGTTCAAGGTGGTTAGTGTAATTTAATCACATTATGTTAAAACATGGATTCAAATAACGGAAACAAAAATAGAAAGTACAAGTCTCCTTTGAATTATGCAATTTTGGATTTATGCGGTTCAATATTTGCGTGTTTTTAAATTATGGACTTAAAATTTTAGTTTATTGCGATTGTTTTATTCTACAAAAAATGCAGCAATCTTAAATTTATTGATCGACAGAGTAAATTTGAGATTTGGTTATTAATCCTTTTATTTCTGAATCCTTTTGGAGATGTCGAATCAAAAGAAAAGAAAAGCAGTAATATTAGAAACAAATTCTAATGTTGGATAGATTACGCTAAGGTTCAACAATAATTGGAAAATATTTTTCGTTAAGAAAATCTACCATTCAAATTTTAAAAAATATTGAAAGAAAAATAAAAGATTGCAGGTGCATTTTTATGCTAAAAGTCCATTATTTGAGAAATGGAGAAAATGTTATGATAGAACACAATCAACTTACAATGTCATTAAATGGAGTTTCAATTCATCTCAAACCCGTGTATATTTATAATCCTCTACAATCACTTTCTACTTCGTTCAGTCAAACTATTGAATTTTCTGGCAATATAGGTTGTCTTGGAAATTAAAAAAAGATTTTCATTACATTTAAGTGGAGAAACTGCATCCACTGATGAGGAAGCTGCAAGAATATTTCATTCAAAAATAATTGAATATGATGGTTTTAGTGCAAATAAAATATTTAGTGCCGATGAAACCGATTATTATGGTCCAAACTTATCTCAAAGCACGAAAATAACAAGTGTTTAAAGGTTTAAATGATCGTCATCAAAAATTTTATCAAAAGGGATTGCTATTTATAATTAACTACAGCGTTTTTGAAGATCATGAAATAGATATGGAAAGAGGAATAAAATTTCAGTGCCTATTACAAAATATTATTACAGATATCTCTCTCTAAAAACAATCATTAACTCTTTGCGGTCCGTAAAAAATAGTTACCTCATCATCAGGCTAATCTGCTGGATTTTCTTGTCATCCAACCTGATATACTTCTAAATGCATTCACAAAAGTTAATAAACTCACTGACCAACCGAATATCTGTTCTGTCTAGTTCACTGATGTCGAAGCGATCAAAAAATTCATCGTATATTCAACTGATCATCTGTACAAATAAACTTTGGAGATTTCTTTTATTTATTAATCGTCTCGACTACATTATTTTATTGTAGGGATTTAATCATAATTTGATGCTCCTACATACTCTGTCATACTGATGCTAACAAGGTTAAAATATACAGATCAAACAACTACATTATATTAAAAATTTTAAACAATCTGTTTTTAATACTGTACAAGTTAATAAAACTGTATGAGGAGAAAAGTTGATACAACTATAACTAAAGAAGAAATAATATGTGCAAGTTAATTTAAGTTATTTGAAACAATCTATATGGATTTTTGTTTTCCTTTACAATCATCAATGAGAGGTAAATATATTTCCTTACATGGAGTTAAAACCCAAAATGAAAAGACAGTACCTCAAATACGAAAGAAGAATGGATAATGAAATTTGGAGCGTTTGTGATAATTAATTGTTATAGGAGAAAGTCATTTGAATCCAAGTTAGTAAAATATTTTACTGAAGAACACGATATTGAAATGAATTATTCAAATTCATATCATCATTCACCAAATGATTAGATTGAGAGACAATTTTGAATGATTAAAGATGCAATACAGATAAGATGCACAAATTATGGATTGGTTTTCTTCCTAAAGTGCAGTTTATCATTAATTCAACTTTCCAAAAGACTATTCAGACGCCAGCTAAAGTGGTATTTGAAAAAAGAATTTATATCGAATAGTTTTTATAAAGATCTGTAGTGAAAAAAACTCGATCGAAAACAAATCGGACATTTTGTTTTAGTTAAAATAGATGCTACCAATAAATTAAGGCTCCTAATTAAATGCAAACTAAATAATCCCATTTTGCACACTAAAAAATTAACATTTGCTAACTATTTTTGCAAACTAAAAAATAATTTTTGCACACTATAAAATTGATTTTTGCTAACTATTTTTTGAAAACTAAAAAAATGATTTTTGCACACTATAAAATCGATATTTGCTAACTATGTTCTGCAAACTAAAAAATAAATATTTGCACACTATTTTCAAAAATATTTATACATTATAAAATAAAAATTTCAGATATATTTCAATGAATAAAAAAGCATAGAGATTACAATTTATTGTGAATGCTTAAATACAACAATTTATAGACATTTAAAAAATGGTTTAACAAAATGTTTTGTATGATGGCTGCATTTTATTTGCACTAGATATAATAAATTTTTAGTTCTACTTCAACAGCAATGCTTTTCTTGCTTTTGCAGGGCGACCTCTCTTTCTTTTGGTTCCAATTGGAACATTTTTCGCTTCGGTTGGAGGGGCTACAAGCTTTAGTCGAATAGCTAATCCAACAATGTGTTTGCAAAGCATTTTTTTAAAAAAAGAAGGGCAGTTACAGTCTCCGTTAATCCAGTCATTTTGATCTTTTGGTAAAATAGTAGTCCATAAAAGAAATGCATTAATTTTAAACTCATCAAACGTTTCCCAGTTGTCAATTCCATCGTAGGTTTCTGTCAAATCTTTTGCAGCAATTTTGTAAACAACACCACTCTCTGTTGATTCTGGAGAAATGGTTTTCTTCAACTTTGCCCACTGGTATGAGCTAGTCCAAAGTTCCAAGTCAATTTCTGGTTCGGTTTTGATGACTTTAATTCCAGATTCGTAATTGTTGGACCACCTTTCAATCCAATCAACCAATCCAACAGTAAATCTTGATAGTGAGACTCGCTCTCTCATAGAATCTTCATCTTTCATGACTCGGTTGTATGCCTCAAGGGCATTGTTTGTGCTAGGTGTTAGTTTTTTGGCACCTTCAAACCAATTTTTTTTTGATTTCAGCCATTCAGCTGTGAAGTATTCGACAAACTCCTTGTTTGCCTTCCACTTTTTCAAGAATAAAATTGATGCTTTTTCAAAACTTCTCTGGATTGACTGAGTTGCAAAGAATCAATGTCAGACAAAATTTCCTGTCTTGCATCTTTTGGAATCAAAGAATCCACTTTTTTCTGAACATTTTTTTCATATGAGCCCAGCACATAATCACCAATACGTCTTTGCCAAACACTGCTATGAAAGAGTTTTGGATGCTTTTTGATGCATCAGAAATTAATGTGCTTGGATTGAAGGGAGCATTGAAGATTTTAGGAACTTCATTCTTCAATGCAGTAAACAAAAATTTGAAGTCCTCAGTTTTTTCATCGATGCATACTCCAATACCAAAACAATGAAACTGGCGATTGCGATCTGTTGTACCAATAACAAGAACAGGGAAGCCTTGCCATACAAGTTTGTATGTAGTATCTGCATGAATGTTGTCAGCGTTTAAAGCCATTTTCAACATTGTTTTGGATGAAATGAAGTACCGGAAATATCCACTGTCCTCATATTTAATTTCATATGCAACAACAAATGCTTTGTTATCTGCTTCTGGAACAGCTGAATGAATTTGCAACCACTGATTTAATTCTCCAAGGCTAATGATGTTGGCACCATATTTGGACTTTCTCAAGGATGCCAGATGATTATTCAGTTGTGTTTGACTCGGAAGGGGTAATTTTTCGTTAGACAAATGTTCTAACATTGCTTTTGGTTTCAATTTTAAAGCAAACAATTTGTCAATTTCAGCTTTGACGGTATCTGTCATTGTTGTTCTTGTTTTGATGTTGTCACAATCATGTGCATGTCCTGATCTGTATAGAACAACATCACTAGTGCTGGACTTGTACCACAAGTAAACTGAGGCTGAACATTGTTCCCCACGAAATTTAACACGATTACAGCGGAAAAACCTCTTTTTCCCCTCTTCAGTTTTATTTGTCCGAAAACAAGACCACACTTTTTCGTTTTTTACAAAATCCTCAGCTTCATTTGAACTTGCAAATGCATTTGCTCTTTTCCAGTCTTTGCAATTTTTTTTCCTTCGAGTTTCAAGTTTTAAAAACGTGTTCTTCATCTTCATTTCCTGAAGAACAGTATTCTGGAACAAAGTCAAACTCTGAATTTTTTTTAAACTCCACCATTGCTATAACGACAAAGAAGTATTTATTTATACAAACATAGTTAGAAAATAATTTATTTATAGTTAGCATTACTATTTATAGTTAGCAATTATTTATTATAGTTTGCATTTATTATTTATAGTTAGCATTTATTATTTATAGTTAGCATTTATTATTTATAGTTATTTATAGTTAGCATTTATTATTTATAGTTAGCATTTATAGTGTGCAAATACATTAAAATAGTGTGCATTTAAATTGTAGCGATAAATTAATAATATTTTGTATTACACAAGGATAATAATAAAAATAATAATTATCTTAAATAATAAATTTATTACACAACATATAATAAGTCTACTTTAACCCTTAGTTGATCAATGAAATGCAAAAAAATATTAATATCTGATCAAGGTACTGTCAATACCAGTATTCCTATACCTTTATGGTAAACAACACATTACTTTTTATGTTTCTGCTGATCATTGGTACTAGAAAAGAATATTATTTTAATTAATTCAATACATATTTTTATATTGGCAAATATAACTTGTTATCATAAAAACAAAAGAAAAATGCTTTTTTCTTTTAAAACTTCTACAGATTAGACAGACAAAATATTTATGGTACTCATAAGTACCATTGGACAACTAAGGGTTAAACTTGAAAATTCAGCATGCTTTCTTCTAAAAAAATTTCTAATTCATTTTTCTATTTTTTTCCTTCAATTTTCTTTGTCGATTTCATGTATTTCTAATTTTTTTATATTTGAGGTAGAACAATAAAAAAAATAATTTGATAATTAAATATTTTTTTTATCACTTGTTTCAAATCAAGCATTTAAGTGCTTTGCATACATTTTTTGCCAAATTCTACTGATTATTTATCTAAAAATGCTTTGATGTTTCAAGGAAAATCCTTCATTTTGCTTTGAAGTACCCATTACAATTGCAATCTAATTAATTAATACTTATTCAAATTATTTAACCTCTACTTAAAAAATATTAATCAACATGATCACTTCGAATGACATTTTATTATTATTCTATACTAAGGGCTCTGCTCCTGTTCGCTTCACTTCACCAAC
This sequence comes from Schmidtea polychroa, assembly GCA_959609185.1. Taxonomy (NCBI): domain Eukaryota; kingdom Metazoa; phylum Platyhelminthes; order Tricladida; family Dugesiidae; genus Schmidtea; species Schmidtea polychroa. The sequence goes on along the minus strand of CAUHTR010007388.1, from coordinate 126,664 downwards.
CCCGTTAGAACGTGGGGTTAATAATAATTTTTATTTTAAATAAAATAATAAATTAAAAAATCTCGAAAAGACGTTCTTCGACACCCTAGGTGATGTTTCAACCCATCTATAGTGTATGGGAAGTTTATCGTATTAAGATATTAAAATAATTGTAATTGTTGATTGACATTGGATTAATGATTTTGCAGAAATAGGATTAATATAAAAAAATAATTATAATTGCCAAGATCAAGATTAAATTTGACAGAAGAACAAAAAAAAGAACAAAAAAAACGAAACATAGGTCGAAGAAGAGAAAACAATTTAACAGACGAACAAATTGGAGCACAGCGAGCAAAAGATCAAGAGCGTCATAGAATAGCCAATTTAACCCCTGAAAAAATTGAAGCACAGCGAGTAAAGGATCGTTCACGTAAAAGAGTAGGCAATTTAACCACGGAACAACATCAAGCAAAAAAAAGTCGAAAGACAACACCAAAAACAAACAATCTTGGATCTTTTTTTGAAGTTGAAGATGTTGAATACTTGGACCTTTTAAATCAGCATTTAAATCACCCATTTTTGAAGTTCATTCCCCCACAATAGATGCACAGATAGTCCATGTCGTTTATATCAAGATAAAAAAAAACCAAAAAAAAATTATAAAAAAAATAATAATAATAATAATAAATATATATAAAATAATAAAAATAAAAAACAAAAATATAAAAAAAAATTTATAAAAAAAACCAAAAAAATAATAAAAAAAATGAAAAGAATAATAAAAAAAATAAAAAAAAGAATAATAAAAGAAATAAATAAATAAAAAAGGGAATAATAAAAAAAATAAAAAAAGAATAATAATAAATAAATAAAAAAAAAGTAAAATTCGGATGGAGGGAACCCTTACCTTTTTTATATATAGAGAGATTATAAGAACTTTTTTCAAATTTCACCACTGATTTCTTTTCAACTGACATTGCATTTATTATTATTCTACAAATTTTATGTTACTGTTTAACTTTGATCTGTAGTTTGTTTTCACTCAAAATTTCGTTTATTTTCATAGCGACTAAGATCAAATTTCAGTTACTGAGTACATAAGTCGTAATAAAAATAAAAGAAATGTTAAAAGAATTTTTATTTGTTAAAAAAAGATATTTTTAATAAGCAAGATAAATAACAATATATAAATACTATGAATGCTGAGTTTTTTTTAATCTCAAAAACTTTTCTAATGAATTTTTTTCCGGTTAAAGATAAGTACGAATCTGTCTGAATTCATTTGTTACATTTATCAAGTTTGGCGCAAAAGATCTAAAAGTTATATTTCCATTTTTAAAAAAATACTGCAATTTTTTTGACAAAAACTTGAAATTTCACACAAAATTATATATTTACGGAACTTCAACAAAATTTCATAAAATAAATATTGAAAAAATCAACTTAAATTAGAAGATTTCCTTAAAGTATTAATTTTTATGTCCACATTAAAAATAAGAAGTTGTTTGGCTGATGCGATAGCAACTTTGATTTTTCTTTTTTCGGTATTAATAGAAATGCTGGCACTAATAACGGCACTTTTGATATTGAACATGGCACCCAAAGGCTGAAATGTTTATATTTTATTACTAACTATAAACTTATAACTAACTAATAAGTAAATAATAACTAACTAATTACTAATTAAATAACAATTGATAAATGCAAAAAATATAATGAAAATTTTGACATTAGGTGAAATAACATTGGAATTTATTTTGATATTAAAGAAAACTGTTAAAGAAAATTCATTTGAAGAAAAATATTCTTTATATAAATATTATTGAAAATATGACGTCTCAACAATTGTTAAATATTAATGTTTGATTTTTGAATTTTTTGTGATAATTATTATTAGTTTTGCTTTGTTTAAATATGATATTTTTTTATTGTGAAAGATGATATATAAATTATATTCGAAGTTTTAAGATAATAAAATTTAGAATTTAATTTATTCTAGTTGATGTTATCAAAATGTTATCAAAATTATTATTAAGAAATATTTGAAACTGTCAGAACTGCTAATAAATCATGTGTTTGGTGATCTTAATAGAGTCACCAAATCAACGAAATGTTTAGATCAAAGGTCCCCAAACCTTTTTGATGGTTGACACCATCAAAAACTTGTCAATTTCTTATCGGTTCCTACTTTATTAGATAATTATGATAGGACAAAAGAAATTACTCAAAAACAAGATTAACAATTTGATATATCGTTGCCGCTAATTTTGTCACGATTATTTAAATTTTTAACAAAAACAAAATACAATTAGTGAACTTTTTCTCTTTTATATATACTAGAATCAAATTGATTTTAAAGTTAAATTGTATACAATATTGCTGATTCAATTCTATTGCATACATTCCCTGATACACTGGAAATCATATCACTTGCAAATTAGCTAAATCACAGAAATAATATCTGTAAACTTGTAAAGATGGCGTATGAAAAATCATATTCGCATCTGGGTACCAATGCAATAGAGTTGAATCAGAAATATTGTATACTTACCTGGCGCGAAGAGAAATCTTCGCGTCTCCTGCATAGTACTAATGAGAGCCAAAAGCTCGAAATTAGTCTACTATTGGGATTTGCACCGGGTATCACAAAGCTTGTAATGTTTATATTATTCAAATGTTAGACATCCGTAAAAAAACTATTTTACATAATTATTAGTTATTTATTATTTTTTATATAAAAGTTTGAACATGTATAAAAAATAGATATAAAAGGTTTTTAAAGGAGAATTATGTGTTATAATTATCTAATTATCTAAAGCTAAAATTTAAACATGAAAATGGCCGTCATTCATCATAGCTAGAGATAATAATAATTTGTAAGTTAATGGTAATTGGAATATATGTATGCATTAGTCTGAATCTGACTATATAACATTAACAGTTATGTATTCATGCGCCAGGCAATGTACATATTCTTCGGCTTATAGAAGATTTAATTTGGACATAGTGTATTATATATAAAAACAGACTTGACTCAAAAATGCACAAATAATTGATAAACATTGAACTATTGTATAATTTTAATTAAATTTTATAATATTTTATTAAAACTAAATTATTATTTGTACCAGTCTTGGTGTTTTTATATGTGATCATCAAGTTTAAATTTGACCACAGCACAATGATATAATTTTAGTACTCAGACATTTAACAATAACAATACAAATATTCATATCCAATAATTATAAAAAGTAATTTAATATAGTCATATCATCTTTGAATGACTTTCTTCAATAACTTTGTACACAAAAATATGTTTTATGTTGTCTTTTGTAAAAAATGTCATACTTGTGAAAGGACAAATTCATAAACATTTATTATCTACAAATAGCATTATTATAATTCTTTCATTATCGTTGATACTAAACAAAAAAACAATGTTTTTTCAAATGCAAAATTAAAGTGAAACCTTACTTTTATAGAAATTTAGAACATGGAGTTGTTCATAATACCGTATTGAATGAAAACATCTTAATAAATTTTTTATAACTAATAAACTAACTATAAAATTGCTGGATTCTACGATTCTGAACACATTATTGTTACTGCCTCCATACATTATATATTGTCCACCCATAATATATTGAGTCACATATCCCTAAATTAATAAAATAATTGTTATCAGTAGAAGTTTTTATTTTTTAGACACCTTTATTTTGATTTCTTAATTTATGATATTTAATTTATTTTCATTTTTAATTCAACCGAACACGAATTTTCAGCTTTGCTTAACACGTTGATGGACACTTGCGTCTATAGCCGTCATATAGTGTCAATTTTCAAATGTCACTTGTTTCTACTGTCCGTCAATGTGTTAATAATGGTAAAGCCGAAAATTTGTGTTGCATAGATTGAATTTTCGGATTTTTTGTCAGAATGAAAATAAATGAAATATAATCAAAATGTTGGTTTTTAATTTTATATTCACTATCCAATGATGTCTGATATATATATATATATATATATATATATATATATATATATATATATATATATATATATATATATATATATATATATATATATATATATATATATATATATATATATATATATGTATAATACTCAATTTTGATTTATGAGTTTCGAAATGAATGTAATTAAAATTATAATTAGTTTATAAATCCTTGCAATTTAAAACATAGAGTATTTAGAGAATATTTATTAATTTTTCAGTATTAACATGTGGAATACATATTTTGATAATGTCCTTCTCAACGGTAACTGTTCATGGATTGCTGAGCAATTAGTTGGCCCATGCAGCAAAGTTAAAAGTTAAATTTCCAATAGAAAGCATAAAAATTATCCTTAATTATCTCATGTACGACTTAAATGTCCACCACAATATGACTTATACTGGGTGACCTGAATGAGAGCCGCTTCTCATATTCTCTTTTCCATTCCTAAACAAGGGTATCCATTTCACTATAAAGTCAAAGGAATAGTTCTGGGCTACAATGAACAGTTTTCTTTTAATTATATTAACAATTATGAAATTATAGTTTTATTGAATATATTTACTTTCTTTCATAAAAGCAAACCATGCAAGTCCCATGGGCATAATTGCTTATGAATTTGTCTTGTGGATTTTCATCAATTTCATGAAACGTAACATATTAAATAATTAAATATAAAACATTATTTTTTTCATGTTTTTATTAATTATCTTTTATTAATCGTAAATATTATCTGAAATTACTTGACTAGGGATATTAGAAGTATCTTGGTAGTATTCAGCTGTAGGAACACTAAACTGACCATAAAGAGCTCGTCCGTCTATTGGAGATGCGTTTAGAATATATTCATTGAATTTCCAGACCTAGTATAAGATCGTTTTAAATAAATAATTGTGAATGTAATAATGTAAAGTAGATTCTATATTATATCTAAAAGAAATTTCGTATACAACACAAATAAATTAATTTTATATTTTAAAATTATTTTCCTTGACATTGCTAAATTTATATATTACTAACTTTACTTACCCGGCTTCATCCGGGATAAATTAAAACTCATTATTTATTCATTATAATTAATTTTATTCATTCTGTTATTACAAATTTATTTCAATACTGGGTATTTAAAATATTTTTAGACTGCTGTTGAATATCGGCAATAATGAACATAATTGTGGGATCCTTTGCTCATGACGTTTCCACATACATTTTTCAATGCGAAAAGCACTTGCCTCTCAAATCCAAGCCTACGACTTTGAGCGATTACTTTTGTAACTTATTGATTGTGATTGTAAATACAAAAGTTGAAAGCTGAAAGTTAAAATTAATGCAGTTGACCTAGAAATGGCAGCCAGAATGATATGTGCAATAGGGGTATGACTATTTCACAACCCCCTATTGGCATATGTGGGAAAGATGAGATTTTGATAGGAAATGCGGAATTTGTGTGCATTGTGCAATGTCACGTTCCTACTGTTCACAGTTTGGAAGGAGTTCTTATGACAGATAAACGCATGCATTTTCTGGTTTATAGTATAGATATCAGTATGTTTATAATATAAATATAACCAAGGTTTTAATTACTTATATAATTTTATACATTTAATTCATAAATAGTTAATTTTATATATGAAATAAAGTAATTTAGTGACATTAATTTAAATTTGAATAAGTGCGGAATTAAATTTCATAAAAAATCAGGAAATGTGTCAATTATCCGGTCATAAAAAAGATATAATTGTGATTTGAAAATTTAAAACATGTGCAACCACCAAGTGAACATAATACATTCAGTATATATCAAAAATAAATTTCCCCGAAGGGCTGTTAAAAGTATAAACAAAGGTCATTCAATAGTATTCGAACTTATCAGCATTTCGGATCTAAAAGGTTAATATTAAACGTCCATACACATATAACTAAAATATTACAAATAGAATCAAAAGCCAATTTTAAAATCTAGGTGATTATTTTTATATATTATTTTTTGTATATTATATGAACCCAGACTGTGAATGTATTGAATGTGCAAAAAGATATATTATTATTATTATTATTATTATTATTATTATTATTATTATTATTATTATTATTATTATTATTATTATTATTATTATTATTATTATTATTATTATTATTATTATTATTATTATTATTATTATTATTATTATTATTATTATTATTATTATTATTATTATTATTATTATTATTATTATTACTGCTTGCAGTATTGTGTTTCTAAGCTCTGATTTAGTATTATTTATAACCTAACATATTTAGCATGTAAGTCTCTTTAAGTTTATTTGCTACTGTATAATTTATCTAAGTGTTCGTCCCCACCAAACACAATTAGAAAGATATCTTATGAAAATAAATAGAGCGCAAACAACTGCATCAATGTAAAGCTTGCTTTTAGTTTTTTTAATGTTTACTACCATTAAATATTTATTAAATAAGTATTAAATACACACAAAGTACACATATAAACAATTATACAATATGGAATACAAACTGAAAAATTTGTAATGATCAAGAAAGAGAACTGTGGATTTACTGTTGTTGGTGAGTGATTTGAAAGAACCGATTCGACACAAAAATGTGAAGCTTCGTGGACACCAGGTCATTTCTATTTAGAAGTGATTTCGGGTAGATCAGCAAATATTATTTTTACTATAATTCCTCGCGAATGTCACCTTAGAACAATTAGATACAGTGATAGAAGGGCCTCACACAAAAGAGTACGTTAAGATTTAGGTTTTGAAACAGTCAATTATTTCTTAAATTTTGCTGATTCGAATACGAGTGAACATGACCAAAATATCGAATTGCTGCGGGCACAAATAAAAATGACGATTAAAATGATAAAAGTCATTCGTGGAACTAAGCTTCCCATTTTCCTAAATGAGTTTATGTGAAAGGATGCACTTTGACACATTTTATTTGTACTACAAAATCACAACTAATAAAACTTTAGGTTATTACAACCATTAGGGTGTATTTGTTTAAAGGTTTTAACAAAATTTACTCAATTTTTTACATGTTAGTATTTGTTTAAATGTTTCAATAAAAATAACTCCAATTTATCTTGTAGGTGGCATATAATGGACAATATCCAAAAGAATATTATAAAAAAATTCTATAAAAATCTCCAGTTTTGAATCGTGCATTTACGATTGATGTTGAATGCTCCTGATAATCCAATCTTCAAAGCCGCTTCTTTACTCTTTTCAATAATTTTTCATCAAACCTTATGCTCTCAATTGAGTTCTGCAGAGAATTCAAGCTATCAATTTCAAAGTCAAATGTTGCTCCACGAGATTCTACAATAAAATTCACGGGATCAATCTTTGCGAAGATATGAATTCAAATGTTGTTCATGAAAACAGTTTCAAATGTTGATGCATGTCATTGATGGCAGAAATTATGTCTGTCTTATTTTCAAAGTCGCAAAACAAAGAATTGGCAGCCTCCAAAAATGCATTTTTTCAAATTATACCATCGCCAAATGACTTCTTATTTTTACACTAGTAAAGATGCAATGATTGCTGCTTTTGACTTTGATGTTCGTTTTCTAAAAATTGACTGCTTTGCAGAAAGGCTCGCTTTTAGTTCTTTAATTTTTAGCTTTCCGTAGTTCACTGTTTCGTGGATTTCATATTTATAATGCAGCGTTTTGAAATGTCTTTCAAAATTTCCTTTCTTTGGCAATGAAATGCAATTATTACAAATTAAACAACAGTTCTCTGTTATCATTGTGAAAAGTAATCATAAGCAGATCCGTTGGAATGGTCGCCATGTTAGAAGCTATAACATTTAATTCTTCGGTCATCAAAATAAATTACTAAGACTATTAAATCCAAAATTATATTTCATTAAATCTGATTATATAAACAAATATTCTTGGGACATTTTCTAAATTTTAATTTCAACCAAATATCAACATACCATCGCATTCATACTTGAATTTCAATTTTATTAAAAATTATTTTATTTTAAAATTTCAATTATCATTTCAATTTTAATATCTTAAAATAATTTAAGTTTCAATTAAAACTTTACAAATTTTAATCATGAACTAATTTAATTTAGTATTTTAATTTTAACTCCTCATAATATCTATGATTTAAAACAAACAAACACACATGCTGTACACTTTAAAAATATTATTTTTTAATATTATAATATATTATGGGATACTCCATATGTCGAAATATTTTCACTTGAGAGAAATTAAATTTTCCATTCCAATATTGGTAAGAAGTGGACGGGTTTTTTATTCAAAATCAGATTGTAATTCGGTTAAAATAAAAATATTTGGTAACATAAATTAAGGTAAGAATATAAATAAATTCTCTGAAATTAAGAAATATTTATCATAATATTTAAAATTTCAAGCAGCTATTTGATATTAATTTAATGGCTTATGGTGGCACAATTATGGGAAAACAGTATTTACTAAAACAACTAAACTTGTACTATCAAATCAAAACTTTTAGTTGTTATATCATACGTAATTCTTATATGCGCTGTCTACTTCGGCATTTGATGACATTAGGAAATTGTGGACTAATAATTATAATGAGTTACATAATATAGCAAAAAGCTTAGGTTAATTAAATATTTCACCATATTTACATTACACTATCAAAAATTTTTATCCAGCACATTGGATAAAATTTCCATGAAATATCTCACAAGGAAACAAAAAAACGTTTTAAGCAAAACATTACTTGTTTACTTACATGTTTACAAATACAAAACTTTGGCCAATAGATTTAGAAATACTCCAATAAGACAGATGGAGCTGTACAGCATTTTCTAATAATATTTTAATATTTGGTCGTATAAAAATAAGATTGTATTAATAAATGTTTAAATAAGATTAATAAAAGATTAGCAGCAATTAGGGATTGCGATATCGAAAATCGATAAATCGGACAAAAATATCATTTTAAAATTATCGATAAATCCTCTAAATATTATCGATAATTCAATAAATAAACCAACAAACATTTTTCAATTTCTGAAAAGTATTTCAAAATTTTGGATAGTTTAATTTTTCAACTAATTAATTTAATTTGTTTTTACAATTAAACTGTTTTATAAAAAACATACCGTAAATGAAGAATTAAATAATTATGAGAATCCAGATAATGATGAAGATGGCAAAAATTATCTAGATAATGATGAAGATGATGAAAGTGAAGAAAATGGCGGTTTTGATGTAATTAATGGTACACTCAGAGAAGAAGTTTCAAATATAATATTGGACTCAAAATATACTCGCTAGTTGAGTAAATACGAAAAGTCGTAAAAGTTTTTCGCAAATCACCTATAAAAAATGATTGTGTTCTTCAAAAATATGTAAAGGCAGAATTTTAAAAAGTAATGGAATTGAAATTGGATTCGAAAACACGATGGAATAGTTTACTAGATATGCTCGAACGATTTCAAGTAATTAAAAATATGGTAATAAAAGTCTAATTGACCTTAACATAAATATTAGCTTTTCAGATGAACAGTTCCACTTATTATCAAGTATAATATCAGCGCTGCTTCCCATTAAAGTGGCGGTGGAAACACTTTGTTGTCGAGACACAAATCTAATTAGTGCTGAAATCACTTTAAAATTTATGCTGGTTGAATTGTCTCAACAAAACACCTATTTAAGTATTCAATTTAAATCAATTTAAATATCAAGAAACGCCGAACAACTTTTGCAGATGTTTTACAATATTTGAATAATCCGCAAGACTACTTTACATCAAACGAAGAAAAATACGATATATTCTATCAAACAAGTACAAGTCCAATAACTAAAGCTATTGTAAAATAGGTGATGAGTCATTGTGACAAAAATGATGAAAACTTTGTTGAAAACACGGACAATACAAGTCAAAATATAATTTAAATCTCGAAGATCCACAAGGACCACAGCAAAGAACGTTATATATAAATTAAATTATCAAAAGAGAAATACTTTGAAGATATGAAAGTTCGTGGTAAATATTTAGAATTGGCCTATAACTACCTGAGATCCGTGCAACCAACAAGTGTTGATTCAGAAAGCGTTTTCGGCTGCAGGGATTTTCTGCACAAAAATACGGTCTAAAGCCTAAATGCGTTATGTTTTTAAGAGCGTTTTTTAATAAGTTAAATTAAATAAAAAAAATTTAATAAAAATTTGTATTGTTTAATTTTTATCGATAATTACATTTTAGGATATTTTGCAATCACTAGCAGCAATATTAGTAGAAATAATGCATAACAAAAAAAAATTATTTCACATTATATTTATTAAAAAGCGTGAATATGAATCAGTAAAGATATAAATGTTTTTTGATATTCATGAATTTTTAGGCACTGCCTTTTTCAAGTGATCTGAATCAGAGATGAAAATCAAAAGAAGTTATAATAATAAAAAGTTAATTACAAAAAACAAAATTTTATTTCTCCATAAAAAGCTTAAACGGAAGTTATTTCTAATTTTATTAAATACAATTAAACCAACTTTTTCATAAATTGAAATGATTTTAAGAAAAAATAATATGATTTCGGTTACGGGAAGATTTATACAAGTGAAATCTCGTTAATTAAATGTCACAAGGGACCGAAATAAAAGTCATATTAAGTGGAGTATCGAATTAAACAAAATTGAATATCTTGATTTAAAAAAATATCCAGAAAATAATTTTCTTGAGTATCCAAGTAATTGATAACTTTCATCTAACACTAAATTTACAAAAATAAGATTTTTGCCTTTGTTCTTTGTCCTATAAGGTTTAACACGAAGATAAAAACTGTATGTTACCAAAAAATAACAAAATATAAATAAAAAGAAATTATCAAATGACCTGCACGAAAAAAAGGACACACTAACTAGCCTATCTTTAACATTGCTGATTGGACTGGTCTATTAGCGTGACTTCGTAGGTGTATTTTGAAAAATGTTAGTCCACAAAATGGGCTCCTGTCATTTTTTCAATTAGCAACAGAATTTTAAGAGCATTACTGCCTATTATAATAGCTGGAGATGAATACATAGTTATCAATCTCAACATGAAATATTATAATTATTATAGTAGGCTGATTTGAATTCGGGTTTTAGGGGCGCCAGATATATAAATCGCACAGGGCGCAATAATGCCTTGTTACGGCCCTGTCTTTACGTTTTACCTAATTAAACCTCTTGCATTCTGAAACTAATATAATGGTAGTCTTTTATTGACTTTGAAAGTAATATTGTCCAACTTCACAAAATATTCGCTATTTGCTATTTGGCACAAATATTTCGGCTAGAAAAAAAGATTCAAAATAATTCATTTTACATAAACTCCTGCATTTCATTTAAAAAGGTAAGAGTCAACTGCAACATCTTCTGTTTAATGGCTGAATCATATTTACAAGACATTCATTTTCGGCACTTTCATCAGCTTGAGCAGCATTTCCAGTTTGGCATTTCTAATCCAGACCATTTTACTTTTTAATATTTGAAACCAACCTGAACTGACACAAAGATTATCAATTGTTATATTAATTCTCAATTGCTTTGNCATAAAAAGCTTAAACGGAAGTTATTTCTAATTTTATTAAATACAATTAAACCAACTTTTTCATAAATTGAAATGATTTTAAGAAAAAATAATATGATTTCGGTTACGGGAAGATTTATACAAGTGAAATCTCGTTAATTAAATGTCACAAGGGACCGAAATAAAAGTCATATTAAGTGGAGTATCGAATTAAACAAAATTGAATATCTTGATTTAAAAAAATATCCAGAAAATAATTTTCTTGAGTATCCAAGTAATTGATAACTTTCATCTAACACTAAATTTACAAAAATAAGATTTTTGCCTTTGTTCTTTGTCCTATAAGGTTTAACACGAAGATAAAAACTGTATGTTACCAAAAAATAACAAAATATAAATAAAAGAAATTATCAAATGACCTGCACGAAAAAAAGGACACACTAACTAGCCTATCTTTAACATTGCTGATTGGACTGGTCTATTAGCGTGACTTCGTAGGTGTATTTTGAAAAATGTTAGTCCACAAAATGGGCTCCTGTCATTTTTTCAATTAGCAACAGAATTTTAAGAGCATTACTGCCTATTATAATAGCTGGAGATGAATACATAGTTATCAATCTCAACATGAATATTATAATTATTATAGTAGGCTGATTTGAATTCGGGTTTTAGGGGCGCCAGATATATAAATCGCACAGGGCGCAATAATGCCTTGTTACGGCCCTGTCTTTACGTTTTACCTAATTAAACCTCTTGCATTCTGAAACTAATATAATGGTAGTCTTTTATTGACTTTGAAAGTAATATTGTCCAACTTCACAAAATATTCGCTATTTGCTATTTGGCACAAATATTTCGGCTAGAAAAAAAGATTCAAAATAAATTCATTTTACATAAACTCCTGCATTTCATTTAAAAAGGTAAGAGTCAACTGCAACATCTTCTGTTTAATGGCTGAATCATATTTACAAGACATTCATTTTCGGCACTTTCATCAGCTTGAGCAGCATTTCCAGTTTGGCATTTCTAATCCAGACCATTTTACTTTTTAATATTTGAAACCAACCTGAACTGACACAAAGATTATCAATTGTTATATTAATTCTCAATTGCTTTGCTTTTTCCTGTATCAGAGCTTGGTTGAAAAATGTTATTACAGTTGGGAATTGTGTTTTTCTATTTCTTATCCTTTTGAATTTTGAATATTTTCATAAACGTTGGACCTGTTCATATATATTGTCGACAAGGTATTTGGTTTGATTCTGTCACATCTTTATTTTTCAACATTTCTAACCTGCTTATGGCTTTTACTTTATTTTACGCTCAAACTAATATATTTTCCTCTTGGACTGATTTTATAAAAGATTTTTAAATATTTTTAAATTTGATATTTAAAACATCTAATTAACCGTCAAACCTACTAAATAAATGCAAGGAAGCATATTATAAATGTATATACATACTGCTCGCAATGTGGTGGAGAACCATACATGTGCCTTAGATGCTTCGCTAATTACCATGGTAAATAAAATAAAAATTATATTCAATTATATTTTTTTCTGCATGTAATTTTATTTTTGTATTTATTTTTTTTACTTATAAAGATACTTATTTCTGCAGCTTTAATTGTCAGTAATATGAAAATTATTTAGTAATAAGGTATTATATATAATGGGAGAGTTCAATATTTTTAAACGAAATTAGAGTTCATTCATCGTTTATTTTCCTCCGGAGGTCACCAATCATATATCAAACTGTCAGCCAGGAGCCACATATGTGGGAAATAACATATAATACCTACCACATTTAAGTTTAAGGTTATTACCCATATATGGGTGACGAGGCCTCCCATGAAACTACCCTGTCACCTATATATGGGTTAACTGGAAAATCGAATTAAACAGATATTGAATTAACGAGAATTTACCCGTAATATTTTGAATATTTAATTCGAGGGGATTTCTAATAACAGACTTGTTTCGAGTTTATTTATTTCAGCCTATTATTTCATCCTACAACATAGGATAGACTATAGATTATATTACAAAGGTTTATTGTTTTGACACAGATTTGATGAAAAAGAGGATACAAGTTATCCATACGCCTAGTTTGCAAAATATCAAATGTTTTTGTCAAGGGTAAGAGATACGAAAATGATTTTCAATGCGGCCATATGACAAAATTATCAGATCATCAAATCTTACTAGATGGTATCGAGTTTCTTAAAAGTACTAATGAGAACAAAGTAAACTCAAAACCAGCCACCCATTAGAAATCGGATCGAATATAACATTCACAACTTTATAGAAAATTGTATAATGATATTTTTAATTAATTCTTTGAATTATTAACCATCTGACCGCGTTTTTTTCCAAATTTGATTAAAAAATGTATAAGCATAAATAATGTTAGTACGTCGAAATCGGGATGCAAAAAATTTTCAGCACAGAAAGACAGCTTGAACCGGGAAATTGCGGAATAGCAACGTGAGAAAAGATAAATAAATGCGAGCTCGTCCAAATCGTGGGATACTCAGTCAGACGGTTAATGTGATTTTATAATAGTCTAATGGCTTAATTAATTTAATCTAAATCTTTTTTTAATTATATCCTAATCTCGCTTCTGATGGTTTCCTAAATACTTTTAAGTAATTAATTCCTAAATTTTTTCAAATTATATAATAAAATTTATTAAATAAAAAATATCCACTAACATGACTTGATTAAGTGAGATACTTCCTGAACTCGTACCGTAGGGACTGATAAGTTTATTACTATCTATAGTGTGGACAGACGATACGACCCTTGAACGTGGAGAATGTGATGGATTTATAGTTGAAGCAATTTCATTGTTGTTAGTGAACTCATCATATCCCTCGTCTTCCAATCTCGACGTCAACTCATCTTCGGTGTCAACATTTTTATAGAGGGTCATCATCCCCACTTTGCATTTTTCAAAACTAATTCATTATTTTAATTAATTAATAATATGATATTATTACCGTTAATTTTATACTTTACAATTATTGATATATAATTTCAAAAATATCATTTCTTATATTTTAAACAAAATATTATCATCCTTGAAAATACAAAATAGGGAAGAAGAAAAAAATAAAAACAACTGTTTTGGCATTACATATTCAAGGATGGGATTTATTTTTTATTATTTTTATCAAAATATTTATTTTTTTTAACATTGAGTTTTAACATTTTTTAACATTACTAAAATATTATTATTACACTCGAGTTATTATAGAAAATTAAATTTATATAGTTTATTACAATGAAAACTTAATAAAACTAGGTGAAAAGTGCACATTTTATAAGAAAACAAAACAGATGATTGTGAGATCTTTAAGCTCCAGTTATTTCATAGCTGAAGTTTTATTTTAACCTAAAAATTATTGAAAATGGAGAAATGACAAACAAACACCTTTTGCTCTCTAGCATCATCGTTGTATAGCCATCTTTGAATTCGTCATCTTTAAATACGCTTTTTACAAGTCGCACAACAAAGATTTCTATTTCACTTGGATCAACCAAAGTTCAGTAATGCAAATTTAACTAAAGTGATATTGAAAATTTAACCTTCATCTTAAATTCCATGCTTGTCAAAGACCGAGTTCTCCAACACTCATGTTTCGTCAAACTTTCCATTTTTTCCTTTATCAGAGATTAAATCCAGATTCCGATTTACACCAAATAATACAATCTTTACTTTATCATCATCTTTAGTACTTCAAGATTGCTATTATTATTATTAATAACAGAGTGGCATCCTAAAATATTTCGTGTTATAAAAAATGAGTAAATATTACAGTTCATGCAAATTTTATTTGATTTCTGGAAGATTATGGTACAATTACCTAAATAGGACACTTGTCTTCTATCGAAAGTTCTTGAACCGGTAAGAACGTCCAAAAATTATACTTCACAGGAGTGCGCTGAATATTTGCGATCATTCACCTTTTCAATTCAGTATCAACGTTGAATGATCAACGGGTTTTGAGTTGTAAAGACTATTGCATTCTGATAGCGCGAAGTGTGAAGTTTAGATCGAAATCGAACACACTACATAGTACAAAATATTTTTTAAGATTTTAAAATTCAAAAGTAATTTACATAAACCATCTTGTAGCGATTTGTTTCTCTTTTCATCATGGAACCTGTGGGACATATTTGGCAAGGTTTCTAAAATTGAAATATTTGCAATTACTTTTTAAAATATGAATTTTGATTATCTTTTTCATTTTATACAGGTTTCGCTCAAAAGTCCCTGCCGATGAATAAAGCTTTCCAGAATGAAATGCATGAATTCGTGCTTAATTACATTTTTACCGTTCATGCTACAAAAGTTCTATTATTAATATATATTATAATTTTCAAAATAGTTAATTATAAATTTTCTTTTGACCTTGTGAAACCTTGGTCCAAAATGTTCTCCATGATGTTGAGTTAATTTATATGGTTTGATAGGATATTCGATAATCTAACTCCATATGTTCTTAACTTTTATTAGAATTTACAATCTTTGAAATATCTTTGTGAATGTGATACTACTCAAATACAATTTTTCTTTGGTGTTTTGCTTTCTTTTCCGCCTTGTTTTTAATTTCTTCACTTCTTTACTACAATTTTTTATCTTCAACAAGGATGTCGATTTGCCTAAGTTCGTTATTGCGTCAAACGAAAGTGTTACTCCATCAAATAAAAACTTTTTATTGCATACCTGCTCATAGGTCTCCCTGAATAATATTGATTGTATAAATTCATATTTTAGTAATTAATTGTTTATCACACATTTCTGAATTTAATTAATTATATTTTTTAATTTTATTTTTGCACTTCTGTAAATAACTCAAACAATTTTTATCTTTTTTCTTCTTTAATAATTTTTAACATTCTATATTATCCGCCTTTGTTTTAACTCGGTTTCAAAAATAAGATTTATGCAATGTATTTCAATATTTTTTAAAGAAATTAATCATATTTTCGCAGTAACAACAAAGAAGCAAAATAAAAATTTAATATTATTATTATTATTATTATTATTATTATTATTTTCCAATAATTCAAATGTCAGAGGATTTTATTAAAATTTTATTAATATTTATTATCATTATTCTTGAGACATATTTGAATATTAAATATTTTGTTGGGTTTATTGAATTGATGATGAATTACAATTCAACAATTACGTCTCTGACTCCAAGTGTGTTTTATCAATTCACAAATTAACAATTTCGAAGAAGATAACCTATATCAATAATCACAATAGATTGTACAAGTTGCAATAACAGCCAATCAACTCTAACATAGAAAATTATACAGCGATTATTACATCACTACATGAAGAATAGCTCTCCCTGTGCAATTTGCCAATAACAATAATAATCACTAATCATTATTCGATTTAATCACAGAATACGTTACTCGATCGCCCCATTACTTTGACCACAATTATTCACTCCTTTTTCCAGTTTTATATTAGGTTTACAAAGACTTTCCTTACTCTTCCAATCAAATATCTCTTTTTAACTACTTTAAGTTTAAACCAAATTCAAATTTCACCTCGACAATAACTTCTTACCTCTTCTCCTTTTAGTTCTCTAACTCGTTTTGCATGGCGTTTTGTCAAGACTAAATATTTATAAGATTATATAAAAATGAGGCTCAGGTAGAATGTTGCATAAAGAAAAATGCAAAAGAGTGCCCATAAATATGCTTTTATAATTTAGTTCTTTACTCTTAACAAAAAATCATTCAGTGCTATGAAAAAAAAGGTTTAACACAACTATTTTATTATGAATGTAAAGACTGGTTATTGCTTTTTATTTTGTTTTAAATATCATCATGATACGTGATAAAATAAAAAGGTAATGCAGTTTTGACGTTTTGTGAACTTGTTTTTTAATCGATACACCATATAAAAAATAACTTATTAATTTAAACAAACAAAATGTTTAATTTACAAAATATTAGCTAAATTTCCATATAATAATCTATATTGATTTTGAATGATATTCAGGAAACTTAATTTGTAAGAACTGATATTTAGAAAGTGAAATAACACGCATTTATTTTTTAAAATTTAGATTTTTAATTGGAAAGACTGCCCGTTATCTCTACACAAGTTCATGAGCCTCTCAGAAACAATTGAAGTGTCCAAAATACCCCATTAAACTGCTACCCGGTAGGCGAGTAATTTTATCTCAACAGCCGTTCCCAACCGATCCATTATTTTCAAAAGTTTTTCGATAATTATAAAAAGCGATCAACCATAAAACATGAGATTGCGCAACTTAATTCTTATATTATTCATAGATTAATTGCATCGTATGAAAACTAAATAACATGGGGAAACTACTGTTTCAGTGGTTATTTCGACAATGATAAATCAAAAGACCAATGCAATATTTATCTAATTCTAGTCCATGGAAAAAACACATAAGATACTTCTTCCTTTTCACTCAACGTACATGTGCAATTTCTGCCTTTTGTTTTATTAAAACCAAAAAAACCCACACGATTTCTAACTTTTTGACGCTTAATATAGAAATACAAGCACAAATCTGTAATTGAATATATTTTTTATTTGCATTTTTTAGTAGAAAAAGAATTTTTTTGTTTTTAATCTGCTTAAGGTTTTTTTGATATTACGTATCATCAAATAACGGTTGAAAAAAATTTTGATCCAATTTGAATAAATTATTTATAGTATGACCCGCGTGGCAGTAGAATTTTCTAACTTCATATCACTTTAATAGCAACCTATTGGCAAATGCGAATAAATTCAACCAATCTTTTGTACCTCAGATTTGCATCAACTATAACATTTTCAATCCATTTCCTGAGTAATTAATAAATAATAAATAATTATTTGTCCCACTGTGCGTCCCTCTTGCGATAATCTTTTCCCGATTTTCCCATTACTCATGTTGTCATGATAGTGGGTTTCCAGAATCCACTTTGGTTACTTTTCTTTCTGTTTACTTAACTCGGGTTTTACTTAATTAATTTAAGATTTTCTGTTTTGTACGTTTTCTTACATTTCGAGCCTTTCTGAATATATTCTAATGAATCCGTTTTCGCCAAGATCCTTCCCATCATTTCATTTACATCTGATCGTTTTTCAAATTTTAATGCGATGATTTCTTGAAATTGAATTTTCAATATTCCAACATGTTTTTAAATTCTAAATTCAATTAATTTGCACAACTCTAAAAAGATGATATTCGTAAAACAGCAATTATGGTAAAAGCAGTTGAAATTTAGTATTTTAAAGCTCACTACTGAATATGATAATATATGGTTTCTTAATTTTATATATAACATCAGGGCAATGTAGCCGGTGTTTTATGTTTATAAGAATGAACAAAAAGAAATAATAAATTGACAATGTCGTACGAATAGATGAAACTCTACTTAGTGAAATTAAAAATGAAATCATATAAACGAAATTATATAATAATGTATTAATTTATCAAATACAAGTCTTTCATTTAATAATTATTATTAACTTTATTACATAATTACAAAATTTTATTATTTTTTATAGACTTATAAAATTGATCGTTTTTCTAATGTAAATTTTGTGAGAAATAAACAAAATTGTTTTATTATTTCAATGTAATTATTAATAACAGAAGCATTTCGAATGTAAATTTAAGTTTATTTAAATCTATTTTTATAAACTAGACGTTTAGATAATGACAGTTGAATAAGAAATTTTAATATTTTCAAAATATGGTTGGAGTTGTATGATGGCAACTGTTGAGTCAAGTAAAGAATATACCAAGTAAAGTTCCTGATGAAAGAATAGATTGTCTATGATTTCAAAAAAGACTAAGAACATTAAGACTAATATACAAGGAAGAAAGATTTCTATTAACCGAGTTTTAAAAAATATATTCGCTTGAAAAAGACAGTCAAAGTTAAACACGTCGAAATTTATTCTCTGGCATTTCGTATTTTCAGAATATTTATTTGCAACTGGATATGACGAATAGAAACCAACACCAAATTGACCTATCATCGATTTATTAGCGCCTACTTGTAGCCCCTAATCTTGGAATTTTCACTAAATTACTGATTGAATCAGCTTTCGTCATATCGACAGTATTGACAATAGTTAAAGTTTAATCATTAAGTCTTTGGTGGTATTTAAATCTGATGGGTCTTAAACCTTTGTATTTAATTTTTTCTTTTTAGTCTTACTGTAGATTTCTTCGTCCCTACCTGAGGCAAAACGCTGATTGTTTCTGAGTTTGAGCTTTCTCATATAGTTGGAATAATCGCATTGATTAATGGCG
Organism: Schmidtea polychroa; assembly: GCA_959609185.1. Classification (NCBI taxonomy): domain Eukaryota; kingdom Metazoa; phylum Platyhelminthes; order Tricladida; family Dugesiidae; genus Schmidtea; species Schmidtea polychroa. The sequence continues at coordinate 106,820 of CAUHTR010007388.1, read as the reverse complement.
TTTCAAGTGAATCGTCTCTTTTTGACAAGATTTGCTCGCGGCTTTGTTCATCTTTTCTCCTTCGAAATAAATAATTAATTGTCCCACCGTACGTCCCTTTTGCGATAATCTTTTCCTCATTTCCCCATTAGTCATGTTGTCATGATAGTGGGTTTCCAGAATTCTGGTCTATAGCATCGCTTGAATTTGACATTAATTCTCTGGGGAAAATTTTATTTGAATACAAAAAATTGATTGTTCGACTCATCAACTGAGCAATCCAACTTAACACCAATTTTTTCTATTTTACTAAATTTAGAAAACATTTTTAATTATTCACAAATTATATTTTTAAATTTAAGAAAACCATTTCAAATACTTACCAAAATCTGATAATTAAAACACACCATTTTAAACAAAAAGTTCAAATTATTTTTTCCTTAACCAAAAAAATGAAAAATCCAGACAAAATAAAATTAAAATTTCATAAACAAAATCATATAAATATAAAAATAACCAAGATGATAAAATATACACAATTTCGAAATAAAATTTATTGAATTATATGTAATTTTTAAATTTTCTTGAAAATTCCAACAATTATTATCAAATTTTAGACATTAAAAAATTCCTGAAGAAAACAACAATTGGAAGAACTTATCCGAAATAATTGAGCAAATATATTCAAATATTATTTTAATTTTTAATATAATATATTCAAGATTTTATGTTGTAGCATCAATTATTAACAGCTTGAATGTTTTTTGCAATTGACTTGTCATGAAACAAAGATGTATTGTTGGGTATTTTTGTGAAAGTCGGTATCACTGTCTGACTCCTTCAAGTTCATTTATTAAGCAAATATTTATTAAGCAAACATTTATTAAGCAAATCGAACAACTAAACAAAAGGATATTTATTCGAAATATCACAATTATGCTTTTTATCTATTACACACTTTAATGATACAATTTCACTTTGCACCACTTTTCGTAATTCTTTTTATTCTGTACACTTTTCAATTTCAACNTATTATTATTATTATATTTTTTTATTATCATTACTAGAAATAATTGTATGAATAAACAAAGTTTTGTTAGAATCATTATCAAAATCAGTACTATTATTATTATTAATATAAAACTTTCCAAATTTCCCAATTTTCATTATCAATTTATGCCTCTATTCATATCAGTTTAAAATAAGAAATGTGAAAGATTGTTCATTTAAAATGGGTCAATTTTCAAGAAAGGAAATAAACAAATTAGTTAATCCTAATATTGTGTAAGAATTTAAAAGCGATATTATATATCCTAAATTGTTTTAATGATAATGTTTTATATATATTAGAAAATTTCATAGGAAAACTGTAGTGGGTTTATCTTGTTAAAAATTGTAGCCCATTTGTTTTGAATGAAAGGGAAATTTCTTATTACATATGAAAGATAATCTGGGAAAAACGATTTAAGTAAAAATATTAGTATAAAATTTTGACTCAGTTTATATTATGAAAGAGCTAATGAAGTTTTTGATAAATTATGGGTTATGGAACCTTTATTGAATGTAATTTTCATTAATATATATATATTATCATTATTATTAAGATTCATAGTAATTAAAAGAAAGACGGTGTTCTTTGATGACAGAGAATAGTAACAAAATAATTCCAAAATTAAAAATATTTAAAAATTTCCTAATTGTTTTAGGATTTTATATTTGAGAAATTTTTATTACAAAATTTTCAATTATTTCTTTCACAATTTGATTGATATTTTTAATAGTAAGATAAATTTTTAAGTAAAGAAAATGTCTTTAACTTTCATTTGATCGCCAAGTTCCCTAAATATAACTCTTTCTTGCTCATTTTCATTATTTAACATTTGTTTTTTATTAATAATTAAGTTGAAAATTTGTTCTTTTTTTCTCTTGTTTTTATAAAAATCTCTACTACAAGATTACATAGATATGATGGTGATTATTATTTTTTGGCCCTTCACTAAAATTTACTGAAAAAATAAATAACCTGAATCATTAATTAATAATTTATTATTTTATAATCAAAAATACGATTTAATTTATTTATTGTAAATTATATGATATGTATACATAATATTTTTAATTTATTAATTAATTTATTAATTAAATTTGTTTCATTTGTATGATTTCGTTACATAAATAAATATATATGCATATAATGATTAATTATCCCCTTAAGTATAAAAATAATTTATTACTAATTATATTTTCAACTTAGAAGATAGGTATAAGAAATGACAAAGAAGACAAGCCAAAAATTATAAGATTTGTCTACATTTTCAATTTGCTTAATTTAATTTAAAAAAATTTGCAATATGAGAATTTAATAATCGTATCATATTCTTATATTTCCATTATTAATCTAGGTAAGAGAACTCAGAACAATAAGATAAAATTACAATTTTTTTTTATTTATTATTGTCGAAGAAATCCAATTTGATTAGAAATGACGTTCAGAATAGCATTTTGAGTAAATAAATATTTTCTTACGAAATAACATACCCCTCAAATAGCGCTATTTACATTCCAGACTATAGCTTATTAAATTATAAAATGAAAAAATTCAAGTCATCATTTAAACAAATGTAATTTTAAAATATTACTTTTAGAAAATTAAAATGAATTTTTTTTAAAGAAATGCTTTTAGAAAATTAGGAAAAGTATAATTTTAGATAACGTTAAAATAAAAACTTTCAATCTGTTAATTACAAGTAAAGGAAAGTTTTACTTAATATATTGAATAACGTGCAAACGCACAGATCTGGTGGATTCTGCATTTTATGTTAATAACCTTATTAAAGTTTATGTTTAAGGTTGACAAACGAGTAACGATAGTAAACCTTTAATATAGAAGTCAGAATAGTGCATAATTATACCGGATATGAAAAACTTTCTTTGAAAATTTAGTTTAATTATTATTACTGTTCTAGTTAGTACATAGATTTGAAACTGTTAATCTTAAAAGCTGGATGAGAATAGTCAAGATTGTAGAAGCATAGAGAACATAATTGTATTATTAACCAAGATTCTTCAAATATCATTTCGAAAAATATATTCGAGCTAAGATTAGTCAAGTTTTGAGAAAATGGTTCTTGAATACAACTATTGGACTCTTCGTTTTCTTGAATCTGATTGAATTCTGAGAGAATAAGATAAAATCTATTTTTTCACCAAGATGGATTGTTTGTCTATTGTGCTACATTGATGAGGATTGACTAGAAAATAACACTTCGCTCACTACTGAACTGGAAAAGGTCCAATTGAAAAATCTTTGTCGTTTCTTAATTTCTTTCACTGAAAAATAATGAAAGATTTGTGTATTTTATAGGAGTATAGACCAGGGTTGGGGAACCTTTTTATTTCCATAGGCCTCATTGAAACTTGTCGCCTCCAAATGGGGCCTTAGTCAAAAAGTATTTTAACATTAATTAATTTCATTTAAAATCTTTTGTTTGTATACAGTTAGTAATTAAAACAATGTTTATAGTCAGTCTCCAAATTTGAAAAACGCAGCTGTACGAAATATTCTGGAAAATGTTTACACCCAACTCCGAAATTTAATAACCTCTATAATTCACGTTGGTGTGCACATCAGTTGAGGTGAGTCTCCATTTACGTGAAAATGGAGTTATTCAATTTATTAAAAATGGTTTTCAGGTAATTTTTTTAATTTTAAGTAACTTTTAAGACTTGAATTTTGATTTTATATAATTATGAGATCATTATTAAAGTTCTTAAATATTACTGTTAGTCAGCATTTATAATATAACATTGATAATAATTAAATTTTATGAAATTCAATGATTTTTTATTCGGAATTATTTCAATAAAATATAAGTTAGATATATTTTTAACTAAATAAATAAATCACCGAAGACATTAATTTTTTTAATGCAATTAGGTAAGAAGCGGCGTACATGGATGAAATAGTTTTTTAAATTTTTATAATCTTCTTTCTCCAGCTCATTTTCGATGGCCCCATATTTATTATATTTATAAATGATTGATTTAATTAAAGATTTGGTCGTTCCTAGTAATCTTCCAAATTCTTGGTAATTGTCCCCATTCTCAAAGGTATTAATAAGCCGAATTTTGTCATTTTCTGTATATCTATGAAAATATGAATTTATTAAAATAATTTATTTAAATTTACAATTTGCGAATTTTTCTGAAGCTCAAGGTAAAGCTGTCGGAATCTATTAAAAGTATTTTCTTGCATTTTTTAATAATTTAAAAATAATTATATTTTAACAATATGTTAACAATATGTTAACGGTTATTTATTTGGGAACAAAAACCTATATAAGAAATTTGCATGCATTTTTCATTATGTATTTTGTGTTGGTGTGTTCAATTATTTTTTTGTATTTATGGGTGTGAATGATTGACTTTTATATTTCGTTCTTTGTACTCGCCGGGATGCTTGTACAGTACGGTATATACACTTCAGTAGTTTCAAGTATTTTTATTTGTAAATCCTCAAAATTCATGGTTTTTTATATAAATTAAGATTATTTCGATAAGGCTCCGGAAGCCGTACATGAAGCTCCGGGAGACAGCATGCGGCATAAAAGCCTACCTAAAAAAGCTTCCCTACCCCAGGAATCGACTATTTATTTTCATTTTGGAAGACATCATATTGTCTTTTCTAAACACCAAATATCTTTTCATGTTTTTTTAATACACCAGTAGTCGAATGAAGTTAACATTTTCATTGCCGAAAATGAGCTTGACTGTGAATTATATTTCTAAATGATTGCTCTCTGATTGAATAACTCGTTGTGACTTGATTTCTTTTAGTGTTCTCAGTGAAACTAATATGTAAATCCTGAATGAAGTCCAAAAGTAAATGAAAAATCTAAATTTTATATTTGCAAATCTATTTCGAGAAATTTAAATTTTATTTCAAACTTTTTAATTTCAGACTGTTTAGTAGGAAAAAATTTAAAAAATTAAAATTCTTTAAAATTGTTAATCAAAATTACTGATTTTAACTACAAACTAAAAATTATGAAAGCTAGGATAAAATCTTTTTTGTTTGAATGAATTAAAACTTTTTAAATGAACCCAAAGTTAAAATGTAATTTGTAGATTATGAATAATTCTGTTAGAGAAAGAAAAAATATTTTGTGAGAATTCCCCTTTAATACATTTGATTACTTTATTTACCAAGGAAAATTTATCAAAATATTTACATTAAACAACCTCACATTTAAATTTAAAGTCAATTTATTTAGATATTTACTTTCAACAAATTTCTTTTTTTAAATTTATTATAAATATTAAAATGAACTTTTGGCCCTAATGCAACATTAAGAAATTAAAATTAAGGAAAACATTTTATTATTATTATTATTATTATTATTATTATTATTATTATTATTATTATTATTATTATTAGTAGTAGTAGTAGTATAAAGTGATGATTTCTTGGTAGCAGCATTTATTATTTAAAACAATAAAATGATAATTTAAGCCTTTTGCTGCAAATAATGTATTTAATGAAAATATTTTCGACTATAAGATGTCAATCACAAGGACATATTATAGTCGAAAATCTCTTCATTAAATACATTATTTGCAGCAAAAGTCTTAAATTATCACTTTATTGCATTATTATTATTATTATTATTATTATTATTATTATTATTATTATTATTATTATTATTATTATTATTATTATTATTATTATTATTATTATTATTATTATTATTATTATTATTATTATTATTATTATTATTATTATTATTATTATTATTATTATTATTATTATTATAATTAACAAATGAAATTTCAGATTATTCAAAATTAATTTTTTAATTGTGCTATTTTAATCAACATTAAATATGAAAATCAAGTTAAAATTAAGTGATGCAAACAGTAATTAAAATGAATGATGTATTTTCTTCTAATGGTCAAAAGCGAAAATTTAGCCCAACAGATGACAATGAAGGGTGGCAAACAAAACCCAAAAAGAGTAGATTGGAGAGAAAATTTCTCCTTCCTAAGTCCTTGAGATCCAAAAAGCCACGAAAAGAGAAATCTCCAATCATGGAAAATGTGCCAGTAACAAATTTACCAGTCGATGAAATGAAAGCTGCTAACAATAGCATCCTCAAAGAATCCTCAAGAACTATTCTTAAAGCAAATCTAATGAAGAATAAAGGGTTCAACAAAAGATCGCATAGTAAAAGGTCTCCATCAGAATTTGTACGACACAAGAGAATGGCGGAACAGCTCGACAGATCAGCAAATAAACTAATGAAATTGGATCTCACAGAATCTAGCAAGCCATTCAATAAATCTCATAAATTATTTAGGAAACCTAAAGTTGAGGATAAAAAGAATATAGAAAATAAGAAGATAAAAGAAATGAATGAGTTGAGATTGAATGGCAATCTTGCATTGAAAAATCAAGATTATGAACTCGCTATCCAGCTCTATACAAAAGGATTCTCCATTGAACCGAAATTCCAAAAATATAATTCATTATTGCATTCAAATGCCGGCTATGCTCATATGCTATTGAATAATCATCTTGAGGCTATTGGATGCTTTGAAATGGCCATCTCACTTGATGGAAATAACGCCAAAGCTAAACGGCGCAAAATCTTATGTTTGATTAAAACAGAAAGATTTGATGAGGCAGAGAAAGAAGTAAAAGAATTATTGCTAACAAATAATTGTGAAGAAGATAGAAACCTGATGAAGCAAGTTCTGAATGAAAAGGCGGAATATTACAAAGAGGATGGCGATCAAAACAAAAGTGAAATTGCTTATTTGAAAGCATTGAAAAGCCTTACAAATCTGATTGAAAGCAATGAAACTGAAGGATTGCTGATCAAAAGAGCAGAAGTGTTCTTACAGCTCAACAGGTACACTGAAGCCCTGATAGATGTAGAAAAGGCAATGAAAAATGAACAGTCAGAACACAATATTAAATTAGTGAAGGATATTTATGTTAGAAAAGGCTTGGCTCACATGGAACAATGCGAATATCAAGAAGCGATGGAAAGCTATAATAACGCGATCAAATACTCACCTCATGACGTGAGCCTTTATGAAATGCGAGCAAGAATTGCAGAACAAATGAATGATTGGTTTACAATAATCATTGATACGTCACGAGCTATTGAAATGGGATCTACCAATACAAACAATTGGGTTCTCAGATCGAAATGTTTATTGAAAGAAGAACTTTACCAAGAAGCTTATGAAGACGCTTTATTGGCTTATAATCACAGTCGATGTCTAGAAACATCAATGTTAGTTCGTGAAGCTCAAGAAGGAATATTAAGGAATTCAACGGAAACATTTTATGAAGTGCTTGGAGTGAAATTTGGTGCCAGTAATAAAGATGTGAGGAAAACATTTTTGAAATTATCGCTAAGATATCATCCGGATAAATGGTCGAGAGTTAATGAGTATTTCAGAAATGCTGCTCAGGAGAGATTCAAGAAAATCTTGGAAAGCTACAAAACTTTAACAGATTCCACATTGAAAATGGTTTATGATATGAGCATTCCTCGGCCGTCGAGGCGCTTCTGAAATGTTTTTGAAATTGATATTTCAAAATAATTATTGTAAAATTTATTTCTTTATAATATTCATATTTTATACATTTAATATTTTCATTGTTATATTTTAAATAATTTAATTGCTTTATATTTTGTTAAAAATAAATTAAAATATTTTTCCAATAAATTATTTTTATAAAGATTATTTTATCGCTAGAAAATTTAATTAAATATTAAGAAATTAAATTTAATTTTTTGATAAATTAATGTTAACTAATGATATTTGATTTTATGTTATCATTATTGCTATACTAATAATAATAATAATAATAATAATAATAATAATAATAATAATAATAATAATAATAATAAAAATAATAATAATAATAATAATAATAATAATAATAATAATAATAATAATAATAATAATAATAATAATAATAATAATAATAATAATAATAATAATAATAATAATAATAATAATAATAATAATAATAATAATAATAATAATAATAATAATAATAATAATAATATTTCAATATATAATAAAGTTTGATCAAACACATCAGAAATCATTCAAAAGCTACGGTATTATTATTATTATTATTATTATTATTATTATTATTATTATTATTATTATTATTATTATTATTATTATTATTATTATTATTATTATTATTATTATTATTATTATTATTATTATTATTATTATCATTATCATTATTATTATCATTATTATATTATTATGGATTTGTAAGATGATATAAAAAAAGAATTCTGGAGTTAATTATTGCAATTCACTACAAATAATATAATGAAATATAATATTATAAAATTATCAACAAAGATTTTGAATTGGAAATAGAATGAAAATGATATAAATTAGAATTTAGAAATAATAATTGAAACTGGTATATAATAATATATAATTCATAGTAAAAAGTTATTAAATTCTTCAAGAGTTTTTCAAAAGAAAACTTTGGATTTATGAATTTCTTTCAATTGACGTAAATATTAATATAATCTAATTTGAGATAAGATATTTTAAATAAACCTCTTTAAATTAAAATTTTTAACTTTTTATAATTAGTAATAATTTGTTTTACTTAATATTATCATGAAATATTTATTTGTAGTCTTTGTCACGTCATTCAATGACTTCATGTATTGAAGAATTCACATATTCCAGGTCATTAGAAGATCAATTATAATCTTCTTCTAAATGACATTCTTTTGCCAATCAAAAATGGAATGAAGCTGAGGTTGCAAACGACCATTGTCAAAGACCGATGCTATATTCCATAGAGATATCGTTATTATTCCTTGGATAGAATTTGAATACAATAAAATATACCCATTAGAAACTTTGCTATCTTCATCACTGAAATTCATTTCACATGTAAGAAAGCTGTTAAACATTTTCCACTCGTAAATATGGAAGATATTTTGTAAAATTCACCATCAATCAAAAATCCATATAACTCTCATAAATCACAAGTAAAATTAAATTCCTAAATAATATCATAATTTTAATTTCAATTATTTTACGATTTAAAACAAAATCGCGGTAAAATATCAGAACTCTTTCCAAACTAAAAATAACAATTTCTAAATAAATTTAATACAAAAAAATACAAATTTTTTACAAAGGCCAAATCGCAGTTATAATATCTTATAATAAAAATTAAACTGAACAATAAATAGAAAATAAAAGGGATTAGATTTTGGAAACGTTATCAAAAATAAAAACAAAACATTTTGTGTAAAAGTGTATTTATAAATATTTCTTCTATTTATTTTTAGATAATAATATTAATAAATTTTATTTATCAATTTAAAAGATCTTGAAGACTATGAATCAGTAATATATCGATGTTGTTGATATTCACGAATTTTCGGCACTGCCTTTTCAAGTGAAAATTCGTGAAAAAGGCAATGAAAATTGAAAAGGAATCAGTGGTGAAAATTAAAAAAAGTTCTTATAATACTATAATTATTATAATTTAAAAAAAACATTTTTTATTAAAAAGATATGATTAATAAATTTTTTATAAGTTTTATAGTTATTCCAGTGCTTTTTCTCTTGAAAAAAGGTCCCTGAAGGTATCTGTATTATCCTTTATGTGCAAAAAAATGACGCTGAAATTAACTAACAAATAAAATAATTATGCAGGACACAAAATATACACTTATTAGTTATTAGTAACTTATTACCGATAAATTTTATAATGTAGAAAAAATTTAAAGAAAAATGAAATCGTGAAGTTGTTTATAGCAAATTCCATAATTTTTTCCAATTTTCGTCAGACAAATCATCTCGACTCCTTTCCTTGCTCTTAGTGTCTATAGCAGAATTTCTTCCCCGAAGTAACCATAAATCAACATACTTCGAAGGATTTGATTGTAATTGACTATTTGAAATGTCAAAAATAGAAATATGACAAAATACCAAAGCATATGTCAATTTTTTACAATCATTCAGCGAAAAAAGGTGCCGGAACGCCGTTCCGGTGCGTTCCGTCAGAGAAAAAGCACTGAGTTATGCTATCCTACCTGACAATGACAGAAAAACTGTTGAATTATTTCGTTAAACGAATGTTGTTGTCACTTATAATTAATTATTTATTAATATAACAGGAAATATTTTATAAGCAGTTATAAAATATAAAATTTCAAGAGAACATTATTTAACATTACATTTCTTTTATTATGACCGCAAAAAATTCAATACATTCAAATTCTAATTGTTATTTAATAAAATTTCAATTCTCAATAAAACTAAAACTCACATTGTTTATTTTTAAAAGCGAAATTGTTATTAAAGTTGCTTAAAATATCTCATATCTCTGTTTGTTGTGATTTTTCATTGTTTACAAAATTTGTTTTTATTGAATTCAATCAAGACGCGTAAATTTAAACAAAATAATACAAATCTTTTCAAAATTTGTTAATTATTGCTTTCATTTTTAACATGAAAGTTATTAGATTCATTCAATTTAAAATTACCAAAGTTAATCATTTAAATGATTAAATTATTATTTTAAATAATAGATTTAATTATAATTAATGTTTTTACTGTCTGCGTTTCGACTTTATTTATTTTTAACAAACCAAAAATCAAAAAGTTTAAAATTAAGAAAGTTTAATTTTTAAATGCTAGAATTTATATAAATTTATATAATTCTGGATATTTATCATTTTATAAACATTTATTGGCGGCGAAAACATTTTATTAACATCTGCGTTTAATTGTAACAATTATGTATATTTAGTGTGTTCTTTTATGAAAATAATGTTTGTTTTATGTTTTTTGTAGGGATGAAAAATTAATTACATTTCATTTAACACATTGTATGCGGGACAAGTACTAGTACGTTTTTTGACGTTGTTACTAGAGCGCGGGTCCCGTACTATAGTACGGGTAGTATAATACTATAGTACTATTTATTGAGATTTTACTGAAAAACTAAATTGGCGCAAAAAAACCCCGCAACAGCACAACTCCACCAAAAAATGTACCCGCATACAATGTGTTAATATTTATTGAATGATACATTTTTGATGTTATATTTAGTTTAACTGCATACACGTACAATAAATAATAAAATATATATATAATTTATTTATCAGTGTATAAATAAAAGACTATTGATGTTAGAAATTAAAATTTGATAATTAAGAAAATTCAATGAAAATAACAATATAATAAAAATAAATATATGTTAAACATGCAAAATAATAAAATAAGTCTTTTGCAGCAAAGTATGCATTAAATCAGAGGTTTTCAATCCATTTTAGCAGCGGAATAATATAAGTCTCGATATTAAAAATGAGTTTAAAATAACAAATATTCACACTACATACACAAGGATTTTTTATACCAAGATACACTGAATTTCAAGAAGTTTAATAAAGAAAGGAAGCACTTCAATAAGAGCAATGAGTTTATTAGTAATATTAAATCAACATTTTTAAATAGGAATCAGAATATTCTTATTATTTTTATTAATTTCGTTGACTATTTAAGCGTCTTTCAAAAGATTTTATAATTGATTGTTTGAAAAATAATAATAATTAATTGTAATAATAAATTTTAAGAGTAAAAGATACGGAAAAACAATTTTAACTAAACAGTAAGTTAATAAGTACATAGATGCTTAAAATGTAATTTACAACCAAATTTCAATGAAATCATCCAAATAAGATTGTAGGAAAACCTTAACCAAATTCTCCAAAGTTGTTAACCAAAATTGGATGTAGAAAAACAAAAACACGAAAATTTGAGGTCTTGAAATTGATTATTTAATTTGAAAGCTTGTATAATTAATTATTTATAAATATAATTTATTATTTATAAATAATTTATTATTATAAATAATTTATTATTTATAAATAAAGTTTTACTAATTAGCGTTATATATTTTATTCATATAATTTCAGATTTTGGTAACTTCAAATTAATTTATACTTTTCACAAAACTAATTTTCAAAATGTACATTTAATGAAATTTCACTCAAAAATTAAAAAAATATTATTCATGATATTTATTTTTGTAATCGGAGAAGAAGAGATTTGTTTAAATGAGGCTTTTTAGTGTTAAGTTCCCAGGTTATTGATTTGAATTAAAATGTAATTAATTTATTGTTACACATTTAATTGATATTGCGACCTTGAACCCATCGTTATATATTAAAATGTGTTTTTCTAATATATTTTCTGTGCTAAACTCTATTAATTTTAATTTTCTTTTCATTTGTAAATGGTGATATACTTTAAAATATTTGCAAAAGTAACTAGAATTATATTTTTAAAAATTATTAAAAATTATTATTAATTCTTGGTAGCAGCAATTTACACTAAGAAATTAATGAATGATATGAAAAGCCTTTGCTGAAAGTTTCAAACAAAAAATTCAATCTGCCTAAGAAAATAATTTGAATGTGAATTTGAAGATTTCGAACTTTTTCATTGAATTATTTGTATTTTCATTGTATTGTAGACAAAAATTGTTGACAGTTTTTTTAAAAATTAAAAATTTAATATTTAAAAATTAATTTTATTGTTTTTGACAATTTTTCTTCAGTTTTTTAAGATTATTTTATTTAACTTTGGTCAAATTTGTGAGATAAACTTTCTATTTGAAACCATTTTTGCATAATAATTTAAAAACCAAAACCTGTTTTCATTTAAATAAAAAATATGATTCATTATATTAAATATAAATGTTTGTTTGTTTGATATTTAGGTTAAGTATTAATTAATGGATTAATTAATTTACCATAATGAAAATTCCAAAATGATCGACTGTCATTCTCATTGGAATATTTACAAAGCCGACTTGGTATTAGAAAAAGACTGTTGAAATAACAAAGGAAGGATTCTCTGAATTTTCTCAAATTTCCTCAAATACTATTTGTTCCTTTATTCAAACTTCTATAATTGGTGAGCTCTCAAATTGTTGCAAAAGATTCCCAATGAATTACATCATTTAATGCTCTGGGTTCTTTCTGGGTTTCATTATTATCATTTCTCTAAAACTCACAACCGTCTCACTTTTCTCTGTTACCTTCTACCCTTCTAAAAATCCCTGTTGATATAAATCCCACTTAAGGGGGTTGATTAGTTATCTTTTGATTAAAAACTTTACTTTATCTTAATTTTTATACACATTCATTTTACATGAAACTAAACAAATTATTTTCCCAATGCATTTATTGTCAACATTCTCAAACACTTGTCTGCCTAATTATGGATAATTTATCGAAACAAGACCAAAATGAATAAATTCAACAAAATGTCATTCAATCATTCTGAAGAACTGACTAAGGAAACAAAAGCAAATTTATTTTTTTTCGTAATTTTGTCAAGAGCTTTTTAACTTTTTGAAATTTAACGAAGTTTAAAATTGTAATATTTTTCATTTATCGTTATTTTAAAATCAAGGAATTTTAAACTTTTCATTATTAGGGTAATTTTTCTTTTAAATTCACGTAAAATTACCCTTAAGCAAATAGGCTGACTCTCATTAAAAAGTGTGAATTAAAACAAAATATATTTGAAAAATTCTTTTCGATTATTGGTGAATTATGTGAGGATTTAAAATGTTGGAAACATAAAGAATTATTGTATAGAAATTTTAAAGAAATTTGATAAAAAGTTTAATTTAAGTACAATTTAATTTCTTTTATCCTTTTTTGATTACTGTTGATTAATAATTTATTTTTGGAATAAAAGTAAAATAATTACATTAAGATTATATTAAATATAGAAAACATTCATAGATTGCTATTATTGAACATGGGACCTAGAAATAATGCAATTTATTTTATAATTTTAGGCATATATTTGGTGTTGTACTTTAGACAGAAACTTAAAATATTAAATTACGCAGTTACCAAGTGCGTCTTATCAGTAAATATGGAAAATACAAAATATCTTTGATTATTTAATTTGTAAATGAAAACCAAACAAATGAAAACAAAACCAGAGAATATTATTTTACAAACTGATATCATAAAAAGGAGAGATAATTAATTATTTAATTTAGTTACTGACAGCCGAGGAGATTTGTAGAAGAAATACATCAGGGTTGAAAATCAAGCAAACAAGCTGGTTAAGGCGAGAAATTTAAATTATGAATATCAAAAATATAGAAATAATCTCTTAAATACATTGAAAGAATAATTCAAGATCTATTGTAAAATTTAATTGTTTAAAATTATAATTTTTATAAAATCATGGAATTTTTCTTTATATTACTGATATATAATCGGAATCAATCTACAAAGTTGTAAAACGACAAATTTTGGCCTCCAGTAAGCTCCGGTGGCCACCAGACTAAAAGCCGTTTAAGAGTTATTTACAACACTTAGAATATTCGAACGTTCTAATTGTAAAAGTAATTTTCAAAAGGATTTTCTCGTAATTGAACCTCCGAAAGGATCACTAGTAGTTCACGGATAAATTTCATTTGACCAATCTAAATAAGCCATGATAAATATTTTTATTTGATTCGTAGATAATCTGTATTGATTTTGTCACTTATTTCCTTTACATTTATTTACACTTTATTCCATATGATGAGGATCACTTATTAATGTACATGTTCATTAGGCCGACACTATTCGAGAGTATTTTATACTATAATCGTATATAATCGTTATAATATTGGATGAATTTTTAAGTTATTAGTAACATTAAGATGTTTATTTATTTATTAAATAACTTCAACAGTCAATCATTTGATAACAGGTTTCAATTTAAAAACCAACATTTTGTCAATGACTGCACATATTTTGAAAACAAAGTAATGAAAAAATTAATTTTAATTCATTATGTGTACGACAGCAAATCATGATAATAATAATAATAATAATAATAATAATAATAATAATCAAAACAATAATACACTTATACACAAATTCTCCAAAATTCTTCTAGTCACTCTTTTGTTTTAATTTCATACTCCTTTTTTACTTGACTTAATCAAATGAATCTTGGTAACTTCCTTTTAATAACAGAAATAAATATTATTTACAGAAATATATATATATATATATATATATTTTGGAAAACAAAGTTTTTAAGACATTAAAAATTGTTCACATCAACTTTTCCAAATAGAAATGAATTTTATTAACCAATATTACGAAATTCAGTCCTATTTTAATTTATACTTCATTCAAATTTTTACAATTAAAACAATTCAAATTTATTACTTAAATCAGATAGAGTTTCAATCATCAAATTATAAAATATTTATTTTGGATTTTTAAATATAAAATACTTTAGATAAATTTCAAACAAGATTTGTATATTGAGTTAGCTTTGGATATAAATTGTAGAAATTCCTTCTAAATTGAATAAGAATTAGCCAAATGCATTTATCTTGAGATTGAGAGCCCAATTAACCACAAATAATGGTAATTTGAAGTCATTCATTATCTGGTCAAATTATTTCATTTTATTTAATTTCAATTTTTAAAATATATTTTTATTTTTTTTAAATATATTTCTTTTGTTTCAATTCAGTTCTAGAAGAAATTATTTGAACGCTTTTTTGGAATTTTAGACTTTGAGCTGTCAATGTCAATCAAACTAAACCTTTTTTCAACTAGAAATAGAAACTTTATTTTTATTTTCCCGCCGATTGCATGTTTTCAATATTAAAATATCAATCATTGAATCCGAAAATTAATGTGCAGAATGCAGTAAATACTTGTGTTTTGAGTGTTTTTAAATAGGTTTTTTTTATAGGTGTCGCGACATTTTGACCCCAGCGACATTTTGACCCCAGCGACATCTTGACCCCAGCGACATTTTGACCCCAGCTACATTTTGACCCCAGCGACATTTTGACCCCAACGACATATATTTGATTATCTAATAAAAAAATTTAAATAAACTTTATTGATTTTAATTATCCTTAACGAAAATATTCTATTTGAACAATAAATATTCCTAAAATCTTTTATCAAGGTTTTTCCTATAAATATAAGAAGGAGTCTTCAACTTCAATATACTGGATATGTACAGATAGTGGATGTAATGGAATAATAATAATAATAATAATAATAATAATAATAATAATAATAATAATAATAATAATAATAATAATAATAATAATAATAATAATAATAATAATAATAATAATATTGATAATAATAATAATAATAATAATAATAATAATAATAATAATAATAATAATAATAATAATAATAATAATAATAATAATAATAATAATAATAATAATAATCAAGTATATGTCGTTGGGGTCAAAATGTCGCTGGGGTCAAAATGTCGCTGGGGTCAAAATGTCGCGTCTCCTTTTTTATATTGTATGTATTGATTTAAATAATTAATAAAAATATTTTAAATTATTAAATTAAATTGTAAATGCTAAAATTTTAAAAATATAATATATTAATTTAAGTATAATTTTTTTAAAAATAATTAAATGTTTTTATAAAAAAAAAATTTTTTTTTATATATAATTAATAAATTTGTTTAAAATCCTTAATTTAATGAGTTATTTTATCCCACCTGATGATGACAGGAAAACTGTCGAAATATATCGTGAAAAGAATGTTTGATTGGCGTTATCTTATAAAATATTATTTGTTATGTTATTTCAAACGTAATCTAAAAATAAATATTTCTAATTTTAAAAATATTTTAAACATTTATTAAACAAGTATTTTCAATGTATTTTATTATTGCGCCATAATTTCGAATATAATAATTCTTGATATATTAAATTATTTAAAATATATTCCAATACAATACCAATATTCAAATAAATAATAATTGATATAAAATTATTTTTATTTTAAAATCAAACATGGATTTTAGATCTTATAACATACATATCAAACTTTTGGAGTAATTAAAAAATAATACAATCTTGAAATTTATTCCCGCCTTGATTTGCGCCCGATGCCATGGTATCACTGGCTACTCAAAAACGGTCAAAAACGGTTAAAAAGCGTAAAAAAATTTAAATGTTTAAACCACAAGAAATTGTTAATTAATTAAATATTAAATTAATAAATTTCATTTTTATATATATTATATAGTTTATTAATTATTTTAATTATCTGTAGACCATCAGGAAAGTTGTCAGAAGTAAATCTCAAAATTACAGATGAAACAAATTTAGACATTTTATTTATTAGCTGATGAAGTATAAAACAAAAATTTGAGTAAATCTGAAATAAATCAAAAACAAAAGTAAAATAAATTTCCAAAGTTTAAAGAAAGTAAAGATTTTGAATAAATCAATGTCTAAATTAAATATTTTAATATTGTAATAAATATATAGCGGTTATAATGATTGCCAAAATAAAAAAAAGGGAAATTATAAAAATAAATTTTAAAGTAATTAATATGTCAAAATAACAAAAGTATTAAGAATTTTATTAATATTGTTTTATTGAAATAATAAACTAATGTTTAATTCGATTAAACTAATAACGAATACAATAACGTGTCAGCCCCTTGTTAGAAATTCCCTTGCTAGGAAAAAAATTTATATTTATAATAAATATTTTTATTACATAAATTTTATTATTAACTTAAAAATATAATTTAAATTTGCAAAATAAAAAATAATTTAAAAAGAAAAAACTATAAATTAAACTATATTCTCATTGATCATACAAAATAAAATTTGATAAATAAAACGATTTTTTTATTTAAAAACGTTTAAATCAAGAAATAAATATGAATCGTTTATTTTTATACTATTTAAGTTATTAATTTAAAATTTAATTAAATTTATAGAAAGAAAGTTTTATTATAATAGAATAAATTTTGAAAAATCTTTTTTCCTAACAAGGGGCCTGAACCCAAATAAAATATTAAATATTAAAAATACATATTAAAAAAACATTATTTTTTTTTGATTTGTACGTGACATTTTTAGAAGTATTTTTTTTAGTTGAGATTATTTTTATTATCATATCTTATTTATATAAAATTAAGGTCAAAAATAGAAATTCCTTCCGATAAAACAAACAACAAGTAAATTTATGAAATTTATGAAACTTCATTCAACTACTTATCGACTATTTTTCAAATTTTTTTTTGTTTTAAATTTATAAAAAGTGCCGAACATTTGATTAAACTTTGGAAATCATTTAAATTATGAATTTTAATTGTATGATATAAAATAAAGTACTAAATTACATTTAATAATTAAAAATTTAAGTAAAATAATAATTTTTTTGAAGTTCTTATAAATAAACTTATCACACTTCCTGTTTAGAGGAGATAGTTCTTCAAGATCATATCCTGTCCTTTATTAAAATCATTGTTACTCTTGTGAAGCCTTTTACAATCATTGAATTTCCCCATTTTCTAACAGTCGGAAATTAAATACAGAATCTTATTTGAAAAATGCAATTGCTTATTGGAGAAAATGAAAATAGCTTTGAAATTTATCATGACTTTTAAATAAACCCATATAAATTGTTTTATTATTGTAAAAAAAATATTTTTTATATATAAAATTTTATATAAATTTGGTAACATTTTGTAAATTTGTAAATTTTGGTAAATTTGGTAAAAGAAGTCAATGGGAATGTAATTAGTAATAATGTGAGCTTGAAATTATATATATATATATATATCTGCTAATTGCAAATTAATATAAATATTTTTATAGATCCAATGTATTTTTTGTATTTATTGTATATATATATATATATTATATATATACAATAAATACAAAAAATACATTGGATCTATAAAAATATTTATATTAATTTGCAATTAGCAGATTAATATTTTGACAAATTTCTTATTTGAAATTTATATTTAAATAACACGTTGAAACAAATATCAATTTTGAATAAATAAATTTTCAATAAAGCTCCTAGAAAAAATTCAGTAGCAATAAATTATTATTTATTTATTAACCTTTAATATTTTCAGCCAAATATATAATTAAAAAATTTTCCCGTAAAAATTAAATTTATAAGATTGAGGAAATATATATATTTCTTGGAATTAAATCTGCTTGAATTAATTGTTTACATTGATTTCCACTAAAATTTTCTAGAATCTCAGAAATAGTTATCGCAAAAAAACAGATATTTGCATTTCTTAATCTCTTTGGCTTAACAGTCATTTTTTAATAATTGTGAATGTTTCATTTAAAATATTAAATATTTAATTAAACAGGTTAAAAATTATCAAATATTTAGTAATTTATTTGCTAATATTTGTAATTTAGTCACCAGAAAGTTTTATCTATTTAACTTATACATATATTAATAATATTATTGAATTACCCCATAATAAAGTTATTACAAGCTGTTTATACAACGGATGATATCCGAAACTGTTGATAAGTGTATTAATAAATCGAATGGGATTGATGATATAATTTTACCAAGTGTTGATTCTTGGTTTATGGTTCGATATCAAAAGGGTATGTGGTTATATTGAACATGATAATAGGTAATATAAATAACAGTGAAATTGATTGAGAAGTAGAAGTTGCAGAAATTAACAAATGTTTTAATGTTTTACAATAATTTTGGAAGTTTACTACTTCAATATAATTCCAATGATGAATTTTAAGGTTTATAGGTCAATGGATCTATAAACAAGACACAAAAAATCTATGATGCCAATTGATCTAGGTCTCGTTCTAATATATACTTAACTTTTCAATGGTCGCAATTTGGAGTTATCACTTTCAAGATCATGATGATAAATTCATTTAACCGTAAAATAATTGATTTTGATGATTAATGAACTTTTAAGCAAGAATATTTTCATTGAGACTTCACACATTAAAGAAGAGCAAATTTTGCCAGAAAGTATCTGGTATTTTTTGAAATGTAGTACAAGACTACCTCAATCAATGTCGAAATTTAAAGAAAAAAATATATTTTAGAAAAAGGTGTTTTTTTATTTATATGAAAAATAAACATTTTTATTAAATAATTGGTTTATAAGAGAGTTAATTGGTTAAATGTCGAAATTTGAAGAAAAAAATATATTTTAGAAAAAGGTGTTGATTGACTGTTGAAGTTATTTAATAAATAAATAAACATCTTAATGTTACTTATAACTTAAAAATCCATCCAATATTATAACGATTATATACGATTATAGTATAAAATACTCTCGAATAGTGTCGGCCTAATGAACATGTACATTAATAAGTGATCCTCATCATATGGAATAAAGTGTAAATAAATGTAAAGGAAATAAGTGACAAAATCAATACAGATTATCTACGAATCAAATAAAAATATTTATCATGGCTTATTTAGATTGGTCAAATGAAATTTATCCGTGAACTAATAGTGATCCTTTCGGAGGTTCAATTACGAGAAAATCCTTTTGAAAATTACTTTTACAATTAGAACGTTCGAATATTCTAAGTGTTGTAAATAACTCTTAAACGGCTTTTAGTCTGGTGGCCACCGGAGCTTACTGGAGGCCAAAATTTGTCGTTTTACAACTTTGTAGATTGATTCCGATTATATATCAGTAATATAAAGAAAAATGCCATGATTTTATAAAAATTATAATTTTAAACAATTAAATTTTACAATAGATCTTGAATTATTCTTTCAATGTATTTAAGAGATTATTTCTATATTTTTGATATTCATAATTTAAATTTCTCGCCTTAACCAGCTTGTTTGCTTGATTTTCAACCCTGATGTATTTCTTCTACAAATCTCCTCGGCTGTCAGTAACTAAATTAAATAATTAATTATCTCTCCTTTTTATGATATCAGTTTGTAAAATAATATTCTCTGGTTTTGTTTTCATTTGTTTGGTTTTCATTTACAAATTAAATAATCAAAGATATTTTGTATTTTCCATATTTACTGATAAGACGCACTTGGTAACTGCGTAATTTAATATTTTAAGTTTCTGTCTAAAGTACAACACCAAATATATGCCTAAAATTATAAAATAAATTGCATTATTTCTAGGTCCCATGTTCAATAATAGCAATCTATGAATGTTTTCTATATTTAATATAATCTTAATGTAATTATTTTACTTTTATTCCAAAAATAAATTATTAATCAACAGTAATCAAAAAAGGATAAAAGAAATTAAATTGTACTTAAATTAAACTTTTTATCAAATTTCTTTAAAATTTCTTACAATAATTCTTTATGTTTCCAACATTTTAAATCCTCACATAATTCACCAATAATCGAAAAGAATTTTTCAAATATATTTTGTTTTAATTCACACTCTTTAATGAGAGTCAGCCTATTTGTTTATGGGTAATTTTACGTGAATTTAAAAGAAAAATTACCCTAATAATTAAAAGTTTAAAATTCCTTGATTTTAAAATAACCATAAAAGAAAAACATTACAATTTTAAACTTCGTTAAATATCAAAAAGTTAAAAAGCTCTTGACAAAATTACGAAAAAAAATAAATTTGCTTTTGTTTCCCTTAGTCAGCTCTTCAGAATGATTGAATGACATTTTGTTGAATTTATTCATTTTGGTCTTGTTTCGATAAATTATCCATAATTAGGCAGACAAGTGTTTGAGAATGTTGACAATAAATGTATTGGGAAAGTAATTTGTTTAGTTTCATGTAAAATGAATGTGTATAAAAATTAAGATAAAGTAAAGTTTTTAATCAAAAGATAACTAATTAACCCCATTAAGTGGGATTTATATCAACAGGGATTTCTAGAAGGGTAAAAGGTAACAGAGAAAAGTGAGACGGTTGTGAGTTTTAGAGAAATGATAATAATGAAACCCAGAAAGAACCCAGAGCATTAAATGATGTAATTCATTGGGAATCTTTTGCAACAATTTGAGAGCTCACCAATTATAGAAGTTTGAATAAAGGAACAAATAGTATTTGAGGAAATTTGAGAAAATTCAGAGAATCCTTCCTTTGTTATTTCAACAGTCTTTTTCTAATACCAAGTCGGCTTTGTAAATATTCCAATGAGAATGACAGTCGATCATTTTGGAATTTTCATTATGGTAAATTAATTAATCCATTAATAATACATTAATACATATTAATACATAACCTAAATATCAAACAAATAAACATTTATATTTAATATAATGAATCATATTTTTTATTTAAATGAAAACAGGTTTTGATTTTTAAATTATTATGCAAAAATGGTTTCAAATAGAAAGTATATCTCACAAATTTGACCAACGTTAAATAAAATAATCTTAAAAAACTGAAGAAAAATTGTCAAAAACAATAAAATTAATTTTTAAATTTTAAATTTAAAATTTTTTAAAAAACTGTCAACAATTTTTGTCTACAATACAATGAAAATACAAATAATTCAATGAAAAAGTTCGAAATCTTCAAATTCACATTCAAATTATTTTGTTAGGCAGATTGAATTTTTTGTTTGAAACTTTCAGCAAAGGCTTTTCATATCATTTATTAATTTCTTAGTGTTAATTGCTGCTACCAAGAATTAATAATAATTTTTAATAATTTTTAAAAATATAATTCTAGTTACTTTTGCAAATATTTTAAAGTATATCACCATTTACAAATGAAAAGAAAATTAGAATTAATAGAGTTTAGCACAGAAAATATATTAGAAAAACACATTTTAATATATAACGATGGGTTCAAGGTCGCAATATCAATTAAATGTGTAACAATAAATTAATTACATTTTAATTAAAATCAATAACCTGGGAACTTTAGACTAAAAAGCTTCATTTAAACAAATCTCTTCTTCTCCGATTACAAAAATAAATATCATGAATAATATTTTTTTTAATTTTTGAGTGAAATTACATTAAATGTACAGAAAATTAGTTTTGTGAAAAGTATAAATTAATTTGACATTACCAAAATCTGAAATTATATGAATAAAATTACAATAAATTAAGAAAAACAAGTACGCCTACTTGGGAATTAAACTTTATTACTTTAGGTTTTTTATTATTTGTGGTAAACCATAAAAACAAACCAAGTTTTTTGAAAATATATTACCACTCTGAAATTGGAGAGATATATTTGTTCAGAAATAAAAATATATCTAATATTTTGTTACAAATAATTTATAAATAACACAAATAAGTTATTTACCTGAATAAAATAAAAGGCTTATTTCAATAAAATAAAATAATGATTTGAATGAAAATGTTCTTTAGTGATCCAAAGGGGTTTTATTTTGAATTATTTTGGTTATTATTTATTATTTTATGATCCTGAATGACAATGTTTTGATAAAATAACTTGCCGGGACTAACGTATGGAGAAGGAGTTGTTTTATACATATATTTTGTATGGACCGTATATATTTAGCCATTAAACAGAAATTAATGGAATATAAGTGGAATGATTTTACTCACCAGACTTTTTACGCTTTGATTATCATTTATTTCGAACACTTCAAAACATCAAGAAAATGAAGAAAAATCTTTCCAGGAAAACCTGCCACAGCCTTATACACAAGAAGCAATCCTTTGAATCCTTTATACGAAATTAAACATCAATTTCCTTTGATCTCTGTTAAACTCTTTGTCAAATAATTTGCTTCTTTGTTTAGTTTTTTGTTCGATTATCATATCTTCGACCCCTCATAAAGATTTTCATAAAAAATTTAAAGAAAAGCAAGAAAACTTGAATAAATCATTATATTCAAAGAAACCACATAAAATTCTCATTTAAACAAAATCTTCCAAAATCACAATAAAATCCAAAACTTCTAGAAAAAAGGTGTCGAATTCGAAACCAAAAACATTACAATCAATCAACATTAAGATTGACCACCAATATTTATTTTCATTATTTAATTATTTAATTATTTTTTTTGTAAAATTAATTTAATTAATTAGTCAATCAAATAATTGTGAAAAGTTTTTATTTATATTTTTCAAATTATAGCAATTTAAATCTTCATTTTTTGGTGACAAATTATAATATATATTGAATATTACTTTAATTTGTTTGCTAAATAATTTTGTTTGTTATTATTTAATAAAATCATTAAAAAATTAAATTAAAAAATTAATATATATATTAATAAAAATAAAGTTGAGTAATTAATGGGTATGAAATCTGACATATAAAATAATTGCAATTGTTTATCATTTAATATATAATCTAAAATTAATAAGACTTTGATTTCAAGTGCACATTAAAACAAGCTAGCCAATTTAATTAACATTGTCAAAGTTTTATTTAAAATTCAAAAACAAAATTGAATACAATTTAAATGAATATTTCTCTCCTAAATTGATATATTTCATCAAAAAATAAATAAAATTCTGGTCCAAAAATCTATCCTTTTTATCCCACCAATATTCCCATTTCCAAGGGAATTTGTTATTTTTGCTTATCATTTAGAATTTCCTTAAATGAAATTTCTGAAATGATATGAAACAGTTTACATTCTTTCATTTGACATATAAATAGCTTTTAAACAATTAACTTTTAAATTGTTCATAAAGTTGAGATATTAGTGATTAAATCGCAATCCTCTTCAGATTTTATTCAATATGCATCAAATTTATTGAGATTATTTAATTAATTAATTTAATCATAGTTGAAAAAGATTGAAAAAGAATGTTTTGTAATCGAAATCTTTCTTACTTAAAAAGTATTTCGCATCAAAGACTCACCATTCCATTTACTTGTTAGACATTTAATTTATGCTTCTACCAAGAAATATTTATGTTATATTGGATCATTAATGGTTTATGAATACAATATTTGTAACTGATTAATGTAGCCGACTGATTGCGAGATTCATTTCTTCGAAAAATATATCTTTATTATTTAGCATTTTGGTATATTGAGGTGCCATAATCTTTTCAATTTTTTATTAATATAAATTTAACTTTTTACGAAAAAATGAAATTGGGTTTGTTTAAATTTGTAGAAAAGCAGTTTATATTTTTGGATAGTTTTTTCATAAAAGTAAAAGTAATTTGATATATATATATATATATATATATATATATATATATAAATTTATTATAGTAATAATAATATTAACACCTTAAATATGTGACATCAATAAGAAACCTTAATATGATGATAACAATAAAATTGGATTTTGATCTTGAATATTGTTTATCTATTTGGTTTGTTTATCTATTTCAATGCTTAAATTTTAATTAAAACAAATTTCTATTAATAATATTGTAGGAGCCATTTTACTTTCATAAATTCTACAATATTACGTATGTACTTTTGTCATTGAAAATAATATCTTTTCTAAAGTACTTCGATATAAACAAACAATTATATAGAAATCGTTGTAACGTTCACAAAAATCGCCAATGTAATTTAGATTTTAATTTGATTGACAAACGTGTTATATTTAATTAATATTTTTACGTTTAAGTAAAAATAAAATATTCATAAACTCCAATTTTCTTTTATAATGTTAATGTTGGAAGGAATTGAAACTAAATGCAAAGGTTCTTCATCAATATTTGCATCATGTTGAGCATTTTCTAATCGTCTAAAAATTATCTACGTTTACAAAGGTTCTATAATTCTATACTTGTTTAAATGATTTATGTATTTCCTTTCTGACTTACGCGCATTACTATTGTAAAATCCTTAAATAAAACGGATGTTGGCTAATATGTTTAATATGAGATGTGACATAATAAACAATTATAAAGAAATAAATTATTTACAGAATTATGTCAAATAAGGTCACAAACAATTTGAATAAGTTATAAACAAGCACCATAATAAAAATACACAACTAGATGTACCATAATAACGATACATTTCTAGATATGGTTTTAATGGGAATCTTTTCATAAATTTAAAGAAGATTTAAATGGTTGAACTATACGTAGTGAGTGTTACAAATCCATTCTGGTATGGCAAAAAATTTTTTTTTCTTCAGATATCTCAATGTTCGATTTTCGTATACAGACACGAGTAGTTGGATGTCTGGCTTTTTGTTATTTTATATTCGATTCTTTTTCTGGAATGAATTTGATCATTATTTATTTAGAATTATGCTTTGCTTAAAAAAGTGTATTTCAGCAGCCATTCTTGGAAATGGAAACTGTTGGTATTCATGATGCGACTTATAACATCATGATGAAATTCGATGTGGATTTTCGTAAAGATTTATAACGCAATACAGGTTTATCAGGTGGTTAGTCAATTTGTCCTGGTATTGCTGATTGTGTGTAAATGAAAATATTAACTTTGGCACCGGCATCGATGACAATTTACCACTAATCAATAATATATTTACATAATTTTTAACTAGAAAACACACAAAAAGTGTCTGCTAGAGTTTATCAATATTTTATAATTTATTGAAACGCAAATCCTTCAACATCTAGTTTTGCTAAAAAAATGTATTTGACTCACTTTCGAAGTAAACGCCTCATATCAAATTATGTTCAGAAGTCTTTTGATTTTATTAAACAATCTTATCAATTTTAACGTATTTCATTTTAAATTTATTGTAAAATTTTATTATTTTTTTCTTTATTATTTAATATTTAGCGTTTTTTGACAATAGTGTCACTTGAAACTGGCCTTTATTACCTCTCAACATACCACTAACGAATATAAATTATTTATTAGTGGATTATTAAATTTTTGATGTATGTTTAATTTTGCAAATGGCATTTTAGATTAATTATTAATGTATATAAGTGAAGTTAAAGCATTCATATTCTCAGAATTACAGAAATCCCTTTTTGGAATGTATATAATTATAATTAGTAAAATTAAATCACAATATTTCTATAGTTGGAAAATATTTTAAAAATAATACAAATAATAATAAAATTTATAAAGTAAGATTTTCACATGAATGAATATTTTTAATATATTATCTTAATATTTTTTTATTATTTTGAGATTAGAAGTTCCTGGTCAATATTATTTTTCATTAAAAAGAATTTTATGGATGGATGCATTTCCTGGTGTTAATATAAAACATTAATTTTAGTTATATTTTTCATTATAAAATATTCATCACAGAATATCATTTCCGCTTACTATCATCATATCTGGCGCCTTTATCACTTACAATCTCCTTTATCGGTAAAAGCAAGGTAGAAAATAATTTTTCAATAATAAATATAATTTTGGAATAATGAATTAATCATTAGGAGAAACACGAGAGCCATCGGGCATAAAGAAATAGAGTGAAAACTATTGTATTTTTTTGATTTACAATATTTAATAATTTAACAAAAAAGGTTATCTAATATTTTGACAAAATACTATTTATAGTAAAGAATAAATATTACAAACAACACTAACAAAAGCAAGGCTGTCGATTTTAGATTTGCAGTCTGAGTAATTTGTCCATGTAACATTGTCTTTTACATACCAAGTACCATTATTTGTACATTTCTTTGTCACTGTTCCTATAAATAATAATAATAATAATAATAATAATAATAATAATAATAATAATAATAATAATAATAATAATAATAATAATAATAATAATAATAATAATAATAATAATAATAATAATAATAATAATAATAATAATAATAATAATAATAATAATAATAATAATAATAATAATAATAATAATAATAATAAAATTAATAATAATAATAATAGTAATAATATAATATTTATCATTATTAATTCTCTAGAAATTCAAAAATTATAAATTATAAACGCCGTAATTTCTCTAAAAATATGTCTAAAATATTTTTAATATAATTTTTCTTATCAAAATTCAATATATTATAATTTAATTTCTAATACTTGCAGAAAAAGTTTCTTATCATATTTGATCTGTCTATTAAAAAGTTCAATGCAAATTCTGACTATTTCTAGTCATCAAAGGAAATATTAATTTTGGATTATAATAAAAGTCATGGCAATCTGTTCACGTTGATTTCCTAACATGTTTATAAAATAATTTACTGTGTTTTTTCTATTTGTTAGTGGAATTTGCTTATTTAGTAAATTATTTTAAACAAATTAAATTAAATATAACAGTTACTAAATAATGACATCGATTTAAATATAAGTAAAACGCCAGTCAAATATAGATATATTAAACTACAATATATTTCAACAGACACACTGTCATTATCATGTCATTATCATGCTATTTTTCAAACAAACTAATTCATTATTTTTTTCCATATTATATTTTGCTAAAACATCATAAAATTCTGTTTTCTCAATTCAAATTTTTAAAGATTTTAAAACTTTTAAAACTTATAAAAGTTGAAATGAAACAACATCTCGATAAATCTTTCACAAAATTGGGTTTACTAATATTAATCAATTCTTTCAGTCGATTGATAAAATAGAATTTTATGATTTTATAGTGAAAGATAATTTAAAAAAATTAATGAATTAGTTTGCTTTAAAAATAGCAATTTAGATTGATATGGTTTCAATTTCAATTCTACCTGATGATGACAATGAGTCTGTCGAAATATATTGTACTTTAATATATCTATATTTGATTGGCGTTTAACTTAAAATTGAATTAAATTACTCATTTCATACATAGTATAAATTTATTTAAAAATATACAACATATTTATTATGAAATTAGCTATTATTGTTTTAATGAAACTACCAGACAAATTTTGAAAAATGTAAATGGAAAATAGATATGTGATTTTGAAATTTGTAGAGAAAATCACTCTCAGAATTCTATATAGGAATAATACAATTAGTGAATGGCATCGATGAAATATTTAATAATGGGAAATATTTTTTTCATTATTTAATTTTGCAAATGATATTTTAATTTGGATCACACATGCAATTCTTGGGTTACGTTTGTTCTCGTGGACATTTAAAATATTTTCTCCAATTTTGGTCAATTTACTGAATATATTTAGTAAATTATAAATTTAATAGAAAATTGAACTAAACAGTTATGGCTAAAATATATTGTCTGTCATATACTGGTCATTTAATGGTCCACAAAAAATAATTTCGGTCTTTTAAATTTTTTTTCACATTTTTTCATCTTTCAACATCGTCAGTTTTTGGTATACAATAATTTTTAATAAATTTTCCTAATTTCTTTTACAATTGAAAATATTCCCCCAGTTTTGGCATTTTTATTAACAGTTTGATATTGGCTTTACGAAACAAATACTTTTCTAGTTTTTAATTTTTGTATAATTTTATTTATTTTCATTTATATTTGTTTATAATATTGATGTTTTATTTTTAACAATTTAAAACAAAAGTAAGTGTTGTATTAATCTTTATCACCTTCAAAGTATGAAAATATCAACACGAATTTAGTCTCATCATTCTTACATACACTATTGATGTTATTTACCTCACCATCTGATTTATACAAACTAGTCAAATTTAACCCAAACATTTGGAAATTGTTTAAGAATGACGAGTATAAATCATTGTTGGTATAGCCGTACTAAGAGAGTTATAAATATTAAGATAAGCAAGCAAATGGGAAATTACAATTAAAGGAATGTCGGATTCTTGTGAAGTAGTCAATACTTATTAATGAGTCTCGTTAACTATTTCGTTTATCAATTTGGAATGCAATTAATGCAACGCCATATGCATTGGATAGACTTTTCTTTATCTCTGTTCTGCAGTTCTTCAACCCTATTGTTCAAAGGGATTGACCAATATTAGTGAGTACAATATAAGTTAAATAGATATGTATAACTTTAAAATTATAAGATAACACTCGATCTTAACTAGTAAAATGAATACAAAGTCAATCGCGTTTATGCGCTCATTTTGTCTGTGAGGTATGTCATGCACGAAAATACCAAGCGAGTTAATTCACTTACGGAGCTTAAATGGTTAGGTAATGTTCAACATTATACATATTATTTTTTATCATTTAAAATATTTAAGCACAATAAATATTTAACTATTTTATAAACACAAAGTACAAAGTTGATTAAAGATTTCTAACCATTAATTTGAAAACTATCAACATAATTCGGGCATCGTGATGATACAAGTTTTCCAGCTTCTGTTTCTGGCCAGCACATAATTCCATCCCATGAAACTGGGCATTTTGAATTGATTGTTACAATATCTAAGGAATAATCTGAAAGTTTTATAATAATAAATTAATATAAAATTATAATTCAAAAAGTACTTTTAAGATTTATATATCAAATTTATTAAAAAAATAATTACCCAAAATATTTAGCTACAAATTTCTTTTAGTTTAACCCTCTTGGAAACAAAATGATTTTTATTACTTGTGTTATTTATCATGTTTTCGGTCTTATATATTTTTTGACTAAATCCCGTTAGTTGGTTTTATTAATAATAAGCACTTTTCCATGAAATCTTTTATATGACATATTTATAATTAAATTATCTTTATTTGATAAAAGGACTTAATTTCTTCAATGTTAAATAGTTGAATTAAAGGATGTAAATTATCACTTCTAACACTAGGAGTCAATTAATATTAATTTATTTGACAATTTGATTTAATTTAATTTTTCAATGAAATTTTTCACAAATTTCTATTATTTATCTGTAATTTTTTCCAATGTCTTTTCGATTTCTAATATATAATAAATAAAGATAAGTTTACAAATATACGATAAATAAATTAAATAATTAAATAATAAATTATTACAACTAATATTTTCATATTTCTAGTTAATTAATTTGATTTAATTTTCTTTACATTTCAGTAATTTAAATAAATTAATAACTGCTATCAGTGATAAAAATCTTGTTTTGTTTGAATGTAGAAATCTTTTAGTCCAAAGAGAATTAATTTAGAAATTTGTCTAATTAGCATTTGATGAGATTAAATATAATTAAAGAAGCTTAATATCAATTAGATGGAAATTGATAAAAGTTTCTGTACCACAAATCTTGTAATGGAATTCTTGAATAATTAGTCCGTATAAACAAAAAATTAAAAGAAATATCTTTTCTAGACGAGTTTTATTAGTTGACATATTTCAAATTAATAATTATTATCATTATTTGTAATCATAATTTTATAATATTTATCGTTGCCATGTGCTTAATAATTCTAAATAATGCGTTGTTTTATTTAAAGCACTGTTATAAAAAAACTGTTTTTTAAATACATTAGTATTGAAACAATTTTAGCACTCGATCTAGATGTCAACAAAATTAAATTTTCGACATACATTTCAATCAAAATTTTAATAATTTCTTAATTAACATTTTCACGAATTTTCTTCTTCTATTTTTAAAATCGGCTTTTATGGCTATTTTTCAGAAATTTTTATTTTTAAAATTTTTATAAATTTAGGTTAGATGTTGTTTGTATTAAAACAAATGTCTTTTAATATATGAATTTTTTTATCATTTAAAATATATTAATTCATATGCCTGTAGTTTTTGAATTTCAAATCTTAATTTTTGCTGCCTTCCGTAACTGTAAAATATTTCATTATAATGTGTTATTTGCCATTCTCGTGGCAGTTAATGAATAATTTGACATTTTATTCAATAATCATCAAAATATTAAAGTTTATATGCAGGTTGTTCATGTATCAGAAATCGAAATGTATAAAATTTGTGTTTTCACGAAGAAGCGCACAAAGTGCATTAGATTGAAATAAAAAATAAAATTAATAAAATTATGCTTATTAAAATAGAATTTAATGCTAAAACGTTTAGAATTCAGAAATTTTGCATTATAAAGATTATGTTATAAATAATATATTAGTTTAAAATTTTGTTTTTTAAATTTTTAAATTTTTAAAATGTTTTTCATTGTATTGAATTATTTATCATGTTCTCTTTATTCTCATCACTTATTGGATCAAGATTTGTGAGAAGGAAGAGGAAAGTTCAAAGATTACTTTTAAAGTCATTATAAATTTGTTAACATTTTTTGTGGTTTAATTAAACAAATATTGAAAATATATTTATTTTTCAAAGATAGAAAGATAATTATTTGTAACTGAAGATGATTACATTCTTGTTTTAATTTTGAATTTTCAATGTTCTTTTGGAAATTTTAGAAACAATAATTTTAATTTGAGACTAACAATTGCTAAATTTATTCTATAAAATAAAGATAGTTGTAATTATTTTGCATTGATAATAGTCCAAATTATGGAAATTTTAGGAATCATAGAAAACTCTTTATTCGTATATGTCAATAAGTATTTATCTAAATTATTAAAATCCGTGAATTTTAAATCCTTAGCAGTGCATATTTATATAATTAATTATGTTACCACGTCAGAAACAGATTTTGTTTAAATAAATCAAAGTTTCCTCTGTAAAATTAAATTTAAAAATTTATATAAAGTTAATGTTTAATTAAAAAATAATTAAATGAAATAAAATGAAATGTTTTTATAAAAAGTATTATAAATAAATTTATTTATTTATCAAAAAAAATTTTAAAGTTCAAATTATATTTTTAATTGCTCAAATGCATTCATAAAATTTATATGAAATGGAAAATAATTTAAATTGAGCACAATAAAATTAATTCTTTCTTTTTAATTTTCTTTCCAATAATATTATCATAAATTACAATAAATTCCACTTATAAAATATTTACTGGGGTATCTTGCAAATAGGTTGATGATCAAGTGATGGGAAATACTTTGAAAAAGATGAAGAGAGGTTTCGTGGTGTCTTTTGTACCTCTGAGAAACTTTTTAATTTGTTTGGAAAAGCTTCTACTTATAGGAATAATTAGAACCAATGGAAATATGAGTTTTAAAAGACCTTAATTTGTCTGCAATTATAATGGTATTTTCTTTTCTTCTTTACATTCTCAAATATAAAACATCTCAAAAATTTATTTCACTTCTAGCCATCAATTATCCTTGTAAAAAAATTCAAATTCAATAATTTTCAGCATCGAAAAATTATATTATTTCAGTGCGAGTACATTTACTTTCGAGAGTCTTCATAGTTCTGTAATAAACAGTATGTACGTAAAACTAGAATCCACAGTTCCACATAGCTGTACAGAGGGTTTGCAATGTAAAAAATTTATTTTATGTAATTCACCACTTTAACAACGTCTTTCATTGTTATCTGAAGCCCAACTGATAGAGATTTTGGAAACGAAACTGACACAATGACAAAGGTTTTAAGAATTATATTATCTATTTATTATAAAATTTTTAACTATGAATCAGTAAAAACATCGATATTTTTACTTATTCATAGTCAAAACCTTTCTAATTAAATAAAAGGTTTTAAGACCTATAATTCAAAAATTGAAACGATAGAAAATGTGGAATAGTCTGACTAAAATATCTCAGAGATTTCTTAGGATTATGCAACTATTATCGAGAATTTATTCAAAATTATTTGAAGACCATTAGAATCTTTGATAGGTTGCAAAATTTGGAAAACCAAATGTGATGCTTTGATAAATTAAAACCCCTTTACCATGTGTCATGAGTGAACTCGTCATGTAAAATCTTGGGTTTAGCCGCACATCTCGAGTTAACTCATCATCAGATGTAAAAGTCTTCTGTGTACAGTGGGTCCCGAATTAACTCGTCTTGATACGAAAAAAGCATAGGAAATGTAGAGAACAACGTAACATATCAAATTATGAAAGAAAATAATTACACGGATCCCATAATTTTTTTTATTTTTTATTCGAAGGTAAAAGGGTTTGACCTGTGTGCCATTACTATGCTATCAGGATTTTAATAAAATGTTTATTTTGGATACAGATACCAGTTTCGATTGTATTGGAGGTATTTTATCCAAAATTGGCTACAATAATGAATTAAAGATCGAAAAGTATGAATAGACATGAGATTAGAATTACAATCCAATTTCTATTTCTCACAATATTTTAAACATTATCTTTATAAAGAAATTTATTTTGAAGACTGATTATAAGGCAATCACATTTATGCTAAGCTACATCACAATTACAAACTTGGATAAACTAGTTAAGTAATTTGGATATGATATTGGAATATTGTAAAGGTGAGAAACATAATAATGCAGATGCACTATCACAACTGAATATGGGAAATTGTACACAAATAAAAACTAAAATATTAGTAATGTAAACAGAAGACCAAGGTAATTCAAATGAAATAAATGAATTAAAAGAAGATATCGAGAAAGGGGACACGGAATATTATTATATAGAGAATTGTATTATTATCCCTTAAACCACTGAAATAAAATTACGAGGACAAACCAAACTCAACCAAACTGACCGTTACAAGCAAACCATGTGTTTGATCGTGTTCAAACCTGCAAGTTGTGGTGTGTAGTTTTACAGACAAAAACGGTCTTACTGTTTGGAACGCGAAAATGTTTTGATTTGAATTGAATGGGGTTTTATGATGACCATCTGTAGACGGTTTTAGTGGATAAAGGGTTATATTCCATCAATCATTAAAAATGAATTCATATTAGAAATTAATAAAGAATTATGTCATGATGGAGTTTACGAAACTATCAACTACTTTAAAAAAAACTATTATCATTTTAAATAAATTATTACTGACAAAAATGGATGAAAGTATTGAGGAATATTGTGAAAACTTGTGTGATTTTCCAGAAACGTAAAACAATCACCGGTAAAACAAAATAATTTATTGAAAAATTGAATACTAGCGAAACACTTGAAAATATTTTCATTGATTTTAGTTGTTCATTTAAAACTACATCAGTTGGGGAAATATATGTACTTTCTATAACAGATCATTTTATTGGTAAAAGCTGTAAGAACACAATATAAATATCGCTATTCGACAATGTGTTATGGATATTACAATTTGGTCCACCGAAAGAAATTCACGTTGATTAAAGAAAATGTTTTGATTGGAATATTTTTACGAATATTACATTAAAATATCATATGAAAATAGTTTATTCGCGTCATTATCATTATCATTTGAACGGATAAATTGAAAGACAATTCGGAATGCTGAATGACTGGAGTTTTTGTTATTTGGAAAGGAAACAATTTAAATAATGGGAAGAAGTTCTTCACATAGAGTTTCCAACTAATTCAATAATGCAATCAAGGATAAAGGTCAGTCCAGCTGAAGTAGTTTATGGAGTAAAATAGTGCAAATAAGGTTTTAATATTGATCCAGAAAATTACAGTAAAGAATTAATAAAAAATAAAGTACTAAATAATATATAATCAGTTTTTGATATCATTAAATTTCATAGATCTTTCAGTGTCTGATACTCGAGTATTTGTCAAGGAAGATGTACGAAATAAACAATATTTTGAGGCCTTTTGAAATAGTGTGGAAAGTTAAAAAATTTGATGGTTTAGTTATAAAAAGAAATGTAAATATCATAATAATAATAATAATAATAAAAATAATAATACCGCACCTTTTGAATGGTTTCTGATGTGTTTGATCAAACTTTATTATATATTGAAATATTGAATTTTATTTTATATAATTTTTTTTAATTATTGATAATTATTTTATATTATTATTATTATTATTATTATTATTATTATTATTATTATTATTATTATTATTATTATTATTATTATTATTATTATTATTATTAATATTATTATTATTATAATTATTATTATTATTATTATTATTATTATTATTATTATTATTATTATTATTATTATTATTATTATTATTATTATTATTATTATTATTATTAGTATGATAATGATAACATAAAATCAAATATCATCAGTTAAAATTAATTTATCAAAAATTAAATTAAATTTCTTAATATATAACAATGTTATTAACAATGTTATGACAGAATTTCCATAGTGGGATTTATTTAATTTTCTAGCAATAAAATAATCTTTATAAAAATAATTTATTGGAAAAATATTTTATATTACTTTTAACAAAATATAAAGAAATTAAATTATTTAAAATATAACATTGAAAATATTAAATGTATAAAATATGAATATTATATAAAGAAATAAATTTTACAATAATTATTTTGAAATATCAATTTCAAAAACATTTCAGAAGCGCCTCGACGGCCGAGGAATGCTCATATCATAAACCATTTTCAATGTGGAATCTGTTAAAGTTTTGTAGCTTTCCAAGATTTTCTTGAATCTCTCCTGAGCAGCATTTCTGAAATACTCATTAACTCTCGACCATTTATCCGGATGATATCTTAGCGATAATTTCAAAAATGTTTTCCTCACATCTTTATTACTGGCACCAAATTTCACTCCAAGCACTTCATAAAATGTTTCCGTTGAATTCCTTAATATTCCTTCTTGAGCTTCACCAACTAACATTGATGTTTCTGGACACCGACTGTGATTGTAAGCCAATAAAGCGTCTTCATAAGCTTCTTTGTAAAGTTCTTCTTTCAATAAACATTTCGATCTGAGAACCCAATTGTTTGTATTGGTAGATCCCATTTCAATAGCTCGTGACGTATCAATGATTATTGTTAATCCAATCATTCATTTTTTCTGCAATTCTTGCTCGCATTTCATAAAGGCTCACGTCATGAGGTGAGTATTTGATCGCGTTATTATAGCTTTCCATCGATTCTTGATATTCGCATTGTTCCATGTGAGCCAAGCCTTTTCTAACATAAATATCCTTCACTAATTTAATATTGTGTTCTGACTGTTCATTTTTCATTGCCTTTTCTACATCTATCAGGGCTTCAGTGTACCTGTTGAGCTGTAAGAACACTTCTGCTCTTTTGATCAGCAATCCTTCAGTTTCATTGCTTTCAATCAGATTTGTAAGGCTTTTCAATGCTTTCAAATAAGCAATT
The DNA here is from genome assembly GCA_959609185.1 of Schmidtea polychroa. Lineage (NCBI taxonomy): Eukaryota > Metazoa > Platyhelminthes > Tricladida > Dugesiidae > Schmidtea > Schmidtea polychroa. The sequence goes on along the minus strand of CAUHTR010007388.1, from coordinate 70,136 downwards.
TCACTTTTGTTTTGATCGCCATCCTCTTTGTAATATTCCGCCTTTTCATTCAGAACTTGCTTCATCAGGTTTCTATCTTCTTCACAATTATTTGTTAGCAATAATTCTTTTACTTCTTTCTCTGCCTCATCAAATCTTTCTGTTTTAATCAAACATAAGATTTTGCGCCGTTTAGCTTTGGCGTTATTTCCATCAAGTGAGATGGCCATTTCAAAGCATCCAATAGCCTCAAGATGATTATTCAATAGCATATGGGCATAGCCGGCATTTGAATGCAATAATGAATTATATTTTTGGAATTTCGGTTCAATGGAGAATCCTTTTGTATAGAGCTGGATAGCGAGTTCATAATCTTGATTTTTCAATGCAAGATTGCCATTCAATCTCAACTCATTCATTTCTTTTATCTTCTTATTTTCTATATTCTTTTTATCCTCAACTTTAGGTTTCCTATATAATTTATGAGATTTATTGAATGGCTTGCTAGATTCTGTGAGATCCAATTTCATTAGTTTATTTGCTGATCTGTCGAGCTGTTCCGCCATTCTCTTGTGTCGTACAAATTCTGATGGAGACCTTTTACTATGCGATCTTTTGTTGAACCCTTTATTCTTCATTAGATTTGCTTTAAGAATAGTTCTTGAGGATTCTTTGAGGATGCTATTGTTAGCAGCTGATAATTTGTTTGTCATTTCATCGACTGGTAAATTTGTTACTGGCACATTTTCCATGATCGGAGATTTCTCTCTAGTAGTGTGTTTATATAAAGAAATAAATTTTACAATAATTATTTTGAAATATCAATTTCAAAAACATTTCAGAAGCGCCTCGACGGCCGAGGAATGCTCATATCATAAACCATTTTCAATGTGGAATCTGTTAAAGTTTTGTAGCTTTCCAAGATTTTCTTGAATCTCTCCTGAGCAGCATTTCTGAAATACTCATTAACTCTCGACCATTTATCCGGATGATATCTTAGCGATAATTTCAAAAATGTTTTCCTCACATCTTTATTACTGGCACCAAATTTCACTCCAAGCACTTCATAAAATGTTTCCGTTGAATTCCTTAATATTCCTTCTTGAGCTTCACCAACTAACATTGATGTTTCTGGACACCGACTGTGATTGTAAGCCAATAAAGCGTCTTCATAAGCTTCTTTGTAAAGTTCTTCTTTCAATAAACATTTCGATCTGAGAACCCAATTGTTTGTATTGGTAGATCCCATTTCAATAGCTCGTGACGTATCAATGATTATTGTTAACCAATCATTCATTTTTTCTGCAATTCTTGCTCGCATTTCATAAAGGCTCACGTCATGAGGTGAGTATTTGATCGCGTTATTATAGCTTTCCATCGATTCTTGATATTCGCATTGTTCCATGTGAGCCAAGCCTTTTCTAACATAAATATCCTTCACTAATTTAATATTGTGTTCTGACTGTTCATTTTTCATTGCCTTTTCTACATCTATCAGGGCTTCAGTGTACCTGTTGAGCTGTAAGAAACACTTCTGCTCTTTTGATCAGCAATCCTTCAGTTTCATTGCTTTCAATCAGATTTGTAAGGCTTTTCAATGCTTTCAAATAAGCAATTTCACTTTGTTTTGATCGCCATCCTCTTTGTAATATTCCGCCTTTTCATTCAGAACTTGCTTCATCAGGTTTCTATCTTCTTCACAATTATTTGTTAGCAATAATTCTTTTACTTCTTTCTCTGCCTCATCAAATCTTTCTGTTTTAATCAAACATAAGATTTTGCGCCGTTTAGCTTTGGCGTTATTTCCATCAAGTGAGATGGCCATTTCAAAGCATCCAATAGCCTCAAGATGATTATTCAATAGCATATGGGCATAGCCGGCATTTGAATGCAATAATGAATTATATTTTTGAATTTCGGTTCAATGGAGAATCCTTTTGTATAGAGCTGGATAGCGAGTTCATAATCTTGATTTTTCAATGCAAGATTGCCATTCAATCTCAACTCATTCATTTCTTTTATCTTCTTATTTTCTATATTCTTTTTATCCTCAACTTAGGTTTCCTATATAATTTTATGAGATTTATTGAATGGCTTGCTAGATTCTGTGAGATCCAATTTCATTAGTTTATTTGCTGATCTGTCGAGCTGTTCCGCCATTCTCTTGTGTCGTACAAATTCTGATGGAGACCTTTTACTATGCGATCTTTTGTTGAACCCTTTATTCTTCATTAGATTTGCTTTAAGAATAGTTCTTGAGGATTCTTTGAGGATGCTATTGTTAGCAGCTGATAATTTGTTTGTCATTTCATCGACTGGTAAATTTGTTACTGGCACATTTTCCATGATCGGAGATTTCTCTCTAGTAGTGTGTTTATATCCCTGAACGACCACAGCCTCCCAACTGTTTTCATGTTTTATGCCATTTTGCTCCCAAAACGTACAAAAAACACTAAAAACCCCTTAAAAACGCATATTTTTTATTTTCCTTATTTTGCAAGATTTAAAAAATATGTGTTTAAGGCTACAAAACCGGGGAAAAATACTGATAAAGCTATGAAAATCGTATATCGGCTTGCGGTCGTTAGGGATATAAACACACTACTTGAGGATGTCAACTAGCAAGTTGCTATTTGACTAATTTATAATTTTATAAATCTTAATCTTGAAGAATAAAAAATTTTATGAAAATAGTAAAACTGCTCTGAGAGGACAGTGGTATTTTTTTTTTTTTTTTTTTTCACTGTCCTCTCAACAGTTTTTTTTGATCCGGATCAATTTTTTTTTTTTTTTTATTTCAACCTTTTTCGTTTATCAAATCTCTTCCAATATACAAGCTGGCCAGACTTATATATCAGAATCAATTCGATAATAGCAGCACACCTTATTATTCGCTTCTCGCTCACGAAGTCGATTTCATCGGCGTTTTAAGTGTGCTGCTCGAAAGTACAAATGAATTCGAAAGCGAATCCGAAAGAGGTCCGAAAACAACCAAGAAATAAATGTGCACATTATAGAATCGATCCGGGAGTGTTCGAAAGACTGGTAGCGATAATTACCGGTTCGCCACCATCACCCGTTTTCAATATTTTTTTTTTCATATTTATGTTTAAAAATTAATTAATTAATAAATAAATAAAATAAACAAGATTTATTTCCTAAGATACCCACACTATATATTTTTTTAATATTTATTTTCAAAAATATTTTCAATATTATTTTCAAATTTTTAATATTATTTTATGTTGAAAAAAAAACTAACCTCAGACGTGATTTGAACCGCTAGCATTTGAACCACTGTGCCAGTCTATTCCCACTGCGCTATCGGAGTTCGGATTTTTGTCATTTTTTAAAATTTTATTATAAAAATGAATAATATAAATCTTAAAATTCAAGAAAAAATAAATTAAATCTTGATTATAATAAAGAATTTACTCATGAAATTAAAAAAATGATATTTTAAAATCTCGCCAACTTCAGGATCTATTGCAAACTTAAATCGTAGGGGTGATATAGTTTTTTCAATCTCTTCAAACATCAAACCCAATAGATATTTGTAATGCCAAATTATATTATAAAATTGAATTAGAAATTGAAGCAAACAAAGATATAACCCTAGAAAACAATTTCTTTCCAAATTTATTCTCCAACATGAGATTAAAACTAGGATCATCAGAAATTGAAACTGTTTTACATCCAGGAGTATATTCTACAATGTTAAATTTTATTTTGACTGGTTGTGATTATAAAAACGAATATGGTGAATTAACAGGTTGGATTCCTGATGTTAATAAAGGGGATTTAGATAAAGATGGTTTAGATATAAATTATGCTTACTATAAAAGAGCTGAACTTTATAAGTTGAAAAAATTTGAAGGTTATTTTGAATTAAAACACTTGTTCGGATTCCTTCAAAACTATAACCGGGTGCTCCATAATGTTTTTATAGAACTCATCTGTAATAGGACTAGAAGGTGATAAAAGATTGTTCTATGGAGCTGCAGATACAAAAGCTAAATTAAAATTATCAACACTTGAATTGCATATACCTGAATGGACATTAAACCCACATTCTGAAATCAAACTCCTTGAAAGATTAAATTCCAACAAATCTATAAATGTAAATTATTTAAATAGAATCTGTAGTGAATTTAATATGACAGAGGGTTCAACATATTCTATAAAGGTAGCAAATTTAGCATACCGACCAAGATATATCTTGATTGGATTCAAAGAAGTAGATTCATCTTTCCAAAAAAATAACAATCTATTATTCAAAAGATTGGAGATGATAATTTAAAAACAATCCAAATTCAATTAAATAGTTCTTATTATCCAATAAATAGAATGGAATTTAATATTGAAAATAATGAAAACATATTCCCATATCTAAATTATATTGAAACATGTTATGATTTCAAAGTTGAACCGCAAATTAAGTTTAGAAGATTTCAAAAATTTATATTCTATATTTTGTATAATGTTTCAGACCAAGATGATCGCCTAGCCATAAATAATGTTGATGTTACACTTATATAACAAAGGATTCTAATTTTAAAGCTAAAGTATATACATTAATATTAGAAGAAAAGAAAATAGAAATGAAATTATATGGTGGAAAGATTTCAATTATTGAAAATGTTAGGGGAGATTCTTCATAAGTAGATTCCCCCATAAAAAAACTTTTAAAATGAGTAAATATTGGACATGTGAAAGTTGTAATTGTCAAGTTACAAGACATCACAAAGCAAGTCATCTCAAAACTAAAAAACATACGAGAGTTGATATTACAGGAGGCGACCTACAATCTTCAAAAACAACATCTACAATATTAAAACCTTTTACTACAGAAAAATATCGAGGGGTGAAAGACATTTATTCCGTTACAATTATACTGGACCAGGAACAAGATTAGATATTAGATTAGATGAAAATAATAATCCTAAACAAGGAGAAGAACCAATAAATAGAATTGATCAAGCAGCTTTAAAACATGATATTGCTTACAACTCAGAAGATCTTAGAGATAGGACATGTTGCAGATGTGAATTTAATACATGATTTAAATAGTATCCAAAATCCATCAAGCAAGGAAAAGATTCAAAGGAGCTCTAGTTAAATTAGCAATGAAAGGTAAGATTTTCATAGGCTTAGGACACAGTCCGATCACCATGGGTGCAAGACTTCCTAGGAAAGCAAAAGATGTTGCTAATAAAAAGATTATCGAACAAGCAGAGATTGAAAGATCCCTCGAGAGTACAGCCAAGGACTAGTTTACAAACCCCAACAGAATCAGAATAAAATATGCTAATGAATTACACCATGAATTTAGAAAAAATAAAAAATATTTAAAAGTTCAAGTACATGAAAAAGATCAAACATGGTCTGCAGATTTAGTCTTTATGCCAACCAAATCATCAGACCCTGAAAAATATAAAATAATTTTAACTGTAATAGATTTATATACAAGATTTGCTTTGCAAGGTGTTTAGAAAATAAAACAGGATATTCTATTACAGAAGCATTTGAAAATATATTTGAAGAATATCAAAGAATTCCAAAAATTTATGGTGTGATAAAGGAACAGAATTTTATAACAAAGTTTTTACAAAGTTTTTAAATGAAAACGATATTAAATTATATTCAACAGAAAACGAAGGAAAAGCAGTTGTGGTTGAAAGATTAAATAGAACATTAAAAAATTAAAATGTGGAAATATTTACTGCTATTGGAAAAAAAAATGGAACAATGAATTGTTACAAAAGATTGTAAATGAATATAATAATGATGTACATAGTTCTATAAAATTCAACACCCTTAAATGCTTCCTTGAATCCTGAAACCATTAAAGTGTAAATAGTGAAAATGATGTTATTGTTGATACAACCCCTATAAAACCAAAATTTAAAATTGGTGACCGCGTAAGAATATTTAAATATAAAAATAAATTTGAAAAAGGATTCACAGCAAAATGGACAAATGAAATTTTTATTATAAATAAATACATCATACAACTCCAATAACATATGGTATCATCGATTTAAATAATGAAAAAATATTAGGTAGATTTTATAATAATGAACTACAGAAAACAGATTTTTAAGTCGACAAGCCCTAAAACAAACTTTTCCATATTTCAGCTTCTTCTCTATCCAAATAAATATAATTATATTTTTCTTTCCAATGATTATCAACAAACATATCAAACATATTCTTATCAGGTTCAACATTTGAAAATAAATCATTATAAATCATATTCTTATCACGCTTGTCTAATTTAAAAAATATAAAACAATTAGAATTATTTCTTATAGAGTTTTTATCTAAAGCATAATATGTTTGAGATATATAAATAACATTACAATTATTATGCCTACCTCGTGTAAAGTAACTCTTTTGAATCTCTTGATTTTTCATGTTAACAACATCATCAAATATAACTAGATTCTTTTTATCTTTAGGAAGTAAATCACAATGTAAAACATCTTCAGGTTTATTAGAGAATAAGATCTGGATTCCATCCCCTATATAATCATTTTTATTACTAATATCTGATTCTAAAATCTTTTCCTTGTACCAATCAACCATATCACAAGGATGAAAAACCTCTTCGGGATATGTATGTTGATTTTTAAAAATATCAATTATAGCTTTTTTAGTTAATTTATTTTCAAATCCACATTTCAAAAGTTGTAATTCCGGTTGGTTAATGGTTGTAGAATAAAAGATTAAATTATTATAATCCAAAAAATCATGGCCCTGACCCTTTCCTTCTAATAACATTCTCATAAGAAGAACATTCTTTCCACATCCAGAAGATCCAATAATTAAGCATCTAAAATTATCAGGAAATACTTTATTATTAAATTTAGATTTATGTCTATTTAAAATTGGTTTCCAAGTATCCATTTTTATTTATTATAAAATGACAACTGAAGAATCTTTACAAGAATTAATAAATTCAAATAAAAATAAATCAGTTGTAATTGATGGTAAGAAATATTTTATTGGAAAACATGTAAAAGAACAAGTTAAAGAACATATAGGGAGTTCCTCCAAATCCGGAGGTATTCTTCCATTAGCTGCTTTAATACCTGCAATCATTGGCAGGACTATCAGGTGCTGCTGGAATAGCTGGAGGAATTGCAACAACAGCTCAAAAGCTAAAGAATCTCAAAAGACAGACCTAGAAAAAAGAAAAACTACAACTGAAATCGAGAAAATGAAGGGAGGGAAAGGTCTTTATCTTGATCCTTATAAAGGTCGTGGTTTAAATGATTTTTTAAAAAATCAAATTTCTACATCTGAATCTTTATCTTCAAAAGATAAAGATGATTTAAAAAAAATATGTACATCTTTAAAAAATGGATGTCTTTGTAAAATTAAAAATGGTAAAGGTTTATACTTGAAACCCTTTCCAACGGATCCTTTACCAAAATGATACCATTTTTAATACCATTAAAATGGTATATGAAGAAAGATTAGCACTTTTAAAAAAATTACAATCAGAACAAGATAAATATAATAAAAAAGATACAACTCAACACGCTGAATCTATAATATTAAATGAGGTAATCCAACAACAACAAGGACCAACAATTAAAGCCATAAAAGAGTTAGAAGTTTTAAAATTTAAAGAGTTGGAAGATAAACAAGATTTAAAAGAATTACCATGGTTGGAAGATTTAAATATAAAACCTCTTATACTTGATCCTAAAATTAATGTGAGTTTAAGTAAAACAATTAACCTACATTTAATATTAATGTTGAAGGATATCAAATAATAACAATTAATAAACATGACTTTCTGTTATATTTAAATTCAGAAAATAAATCACGTATTCATTCACAAAATGTTTATAATACTAACACCTAGACTTTGAATTTACAGATGACTTTTATAAATTACTTTGTGGATATCCCTCAGAGAATGTTGATCTTCTAGAAATTAAAAAATATTTAATTTAATAGAATTAGTACATGGTAGTGCTAAAGCAAAACATATTCAAGATTTAAAGAAATATTTAAATAAAAATGAAAGGGTATATATTGTCACAGAAGGAGAGGGCCAGGGTCAGGGCCAGGGAAAGGGTAAGGAGATAAACCCAATCAATCTTTTTATTGAATTAAGAAAACTATAGCAGCTAAAAAACCAGGACATAATAATTTAGATTCTGATATTTTAAAGATTTCTAAAGATTTGTTAAAACAAGGAATAATTTCAAAAGATAAATTTAATAAGTATACGAAGTTATAAATACGAAGTTATAAAATATAAAATGACTCCTTCAATATTAGATTTTTTAAAAACATTTGGAATAAATACAAAACAAATTTTGATTTAAAAGATTATGCAGATTATTTAAATTTAAAAATAAAAATATTAATGAATGATGAATTGTCGAGTCTGAAAGAAGACACTCCAAAGAATATCATTATAAATTATCAAAATTCAAATGAAAAAGGAATCTCATTGGGTTTGTATATATAATAAATCTATATACTTTGATTCTTTTGGGATTAAACCCACTAAAGAAGTTGAAGACTATCTCTCGGACTACACTTTCAATTCTTTACAAGTTCAACCTAATAATACTAAAATATGTGGTATTTTAAGCTTATATGTTTTGTATAGATTGAATAAATCCAAAGGAGAAGGTTTCACTTCCTTAATCCAAGAAATTTATAATGATTTAAAATCTATACTATGAAAATGGAGCTTCGCAACCTTCCGGAAGATAATTTAAAAAAAATGGTAAACATAATGTCAGATAATATTCAAGAACTTTATCTATAAATTCAAAAGAATCAGACTTTACTATAAACTTTCAAGATTCAATTAAATTAGATCAAAATTTAAATTATGAATTAGGACTATTATGGTTTTGTGCTTATAATACTATTTTTAATATAACTAAAGATAATAACACATTTAGTTATGTAAGCCCCCAAAATTCGAGGATAACATTATAATAATATAGAACCCGGGGCTTATGAGATAAAAGATTTAAATAATATACTTTCTAAAAAAACAAATGGAGCTATTGAAATTAAATGGATTTACCAACTTCAAAATGTATAATGACTTTAAAGAATATAGGAATTAGGTTTCAAAATAATAGTTTCTTTAGAACAATTTTAGGATTTACACAGAGTCATTATAACATACCTAAAGTTGAGAATATAACATCAGAAAATATTATAAAAATAATAAATACAAACACAATAAATATTCATTGCGATTGTATAACTGGTTCTTATAATAATGGTAAACAAACAAATGTTTTATATTCCTTTCCCTCAAACACAGTTCCTATGGGATATAAAATAGTTGAAAGAATGAATCCTCCAAATTATTACCTTTATGTAGAAAATATATAATGGATATTAATTTTAAAATTCTTAATCAAGAAGGAGAATTGATTGATTTTAATGGAGAAGAGATTTCAATGTATTTACATTTGAAACAGGTTTGAATACGAAGTTCCACATGTCATTTTTAAATTATTAATAAATGAGTTCTTATATTCCATGTAATAGAGGTGGTGGAACAATAAAAACAGGGTTTAATAACAGAAGAAATATTAACTTTAACAGAAAATAAATATATTAATGAAGAGGTGATTCAATGAAGGGTGATTTAATTTTAAATGGACACAAGATAAAAGAATTATCTTTTCCAACTGATGAAGCTGATGCAGTTAATAAGAAATATGTAGATGGTGTTAAAAAATATACTGATTTAACAACAACAAGAATTGAAAGTTCATTAACAACAAAAATTGATTCAATGGAATCAAAGCTTAATAATATCGAACAACGATTTAATGATAAATTTGACAAAGTTACAAAGTCTGTTAACTGAACAAGTTGTAAAGTTAAATACTACCATATTAAATTCTAAAGATAAACAAATTATGAATACTAAATTTAATACAATATATAATATAATAAATGAGATGATTACATCATTTAATAAAAGACCTTGTCAAATTAGAATCTCATACAACACACATTAACACCACACATAGTATTAGAAAAAGGAGCTGGCTGAATTAGAACAGAATAAAACATTATTACCCCATACATATAAACATTTTATAGAACCAACTTTAATAACAACAAATAGTAAAGAATGGAGTGTTTTTATGGTTGTAAAGATTATTGATCCTTTTTTCTTTTTGTTTGATGATGATAATGAAAGAATGAAATGGTTGTGAAATGTGATTATAATAGTAAGCTTGAAAAGGGTGATGTTATAATGACTAGTTATGATTTACCACACGGAGATTGGTATATTAATACTCATTCACATGGACTACATAAAGGTTAAAAGTAAGAATATTCATTTTTCTAGTTCACTTGTACAATATATAGATTTAATATTTTATGAAAAAAAGGTTGATGTTGATGAAGTTCGTAAAGCATTGATGGAATTGTATAAAGATATTCTCTCAACAAGAGTTTCTTTGATATCCGAGTATTGGTGCCAGATGGTGCTCAGAAGAATAAAGTCTTATTTTTTTAATTAATAAAATGGACAAAGTCCAAAAGATGGAAGAAGTAAGAGAAGAAAAAATTTATCCAGAGGTCCCTCCAGAATTGAGATCATCAGGATATTATTCCGAAGGTCACAAAGGTTCCAAGGCCTCGGCTCCCACAGAACTTGAAATTATGAGAGTAAAAGAATTTAAATCAGAACCTTACATTTACAAGATTTATTAAAGCATTATAAAAGGTTAAAAATAGATGGAATAAAGGGAATACAGTTTTAAAAATTATAGGTTATTCTTTAGGATTTGCATCTGCAATATTAACAGTTATTTACCCATAACTTTACCAGTTTTAACAATAGCACCTGTAATACTTGGAAGTATTTCTGTAGCTGATGGTTTCTTGACTGAAATAGTTTCATTATCTTATACTTCTAAAAAGAAAAGTTTATATAGAGAAGTTTGTTTATCAATAGAATTAGGAATCTCTAAATTATTTTTATTTCAATTAAAAGCTTTGGAAGATGGAATCTTAACTGATGATGAAATAATGAATCAAATCAAATAAATACAAGATATTAAAAATAATATTATAGATTAAAAAGTGCTAATTTATAAGTAATGAATACTCTAAAAAAAATTATAAACGGAGAATGGCTAAAGAATCATACATAAAAAATTATTGCCTTCAAAGGTTGATGTTGGCCACTATAGAAATTAATTGTTGACATTTTTAACAGAAAAAAATCATTTGATAGAATCTGATGTTAACTATTTCGAATAGTTTAGAACCTCTTTATGATCTTTAAATTCTTTATCACTTAGACCTTTTATATATTCAGGATCGTATTAAATATTTTAAGTTCTAAAGATTATAGGATTAAAAACTGAGAATATAAAGGTCTGCCAATCCTTGGGGGATAAATGATCCAACTCTATAAATATCAAGATAGTAAGATTTAAATCATAGACTTTAGTATTTTATCGCAAGACTTTTATTATAGGGATTAAATCATTCCTATAGGTAGTGTTGTCTTTAATCACTTAGGATGCATCTTTGTCATCATATTTGATAATGATACTTTTTGGGATTCTATCAAGGTAGATATCATGCTTTTCACTTTTAAGTTGATGACTTCATCAATTTTATCTTTATGACCGGATTCAATGTGTCTTTATAATCTTGATGAGAAAGTTTCCTGGCTACACATCTCTGAATTCCTTTACACTGTATATCCTTTACAGTTTCTCGGCTTGCCCCTCTGGTCCATCAGGTCATATAGGATATCCATAGTGTATGTTGTAATGCTTCTCGGTATACTGGGGTTTTAAATATAAAGATGTATGCTCGTCAAATTTAGGTTGTAAATGTTTCGTAAGAATATTGTTTAGACGAAGAAATATTCCATTTTCTATAAGGAGTAAAAGGTTTTTTCTGCTTAAACGAAATAATTCTCCCAAAATGAATTATTAAATTTGAAAGTCTCGGATTCTCGGAGAGGTGTGCAACTTATCTAAGATCCTCAGTTCTTATTGTTAAAACAGAATCTGTATCCATTGCATGCCCATTGCATATTAGGACCTATATGGGTTCTAAGATGGTTATAATATGTTTGTCATACATTGTAATTTGAAAGTTTCTAAAATTGCAAAGCCTATAAAATATTCGGTTTATTATATGTTTTCTAAAATTCTGTAGTTCTATTGCAGAAAGACTTCAGAAATACTTGTGCGTTTTTAAATGTAGGCTTTCCTAGCTATACGATTATAACGGGCTATGTCCTCGGGCTATTGGTCAAGAGTTCAAATGAGTATACTGTCTATATTCTCATGGTCTTGCCAACTACTGAATTGTTTAAAAGTTTATAACCATTGTCTTTTAAAAGTTACAATCTCTTTTGCAATGTTTCTACAAACGACTGTTCTCCTCGATAAAAGCTTTCATGAATGCTGCTTGTTTAAAATCTTATAACACCTATGAACTTTTTTTAATTTCATTCCTTGTGAAGATGAAAACTGCAGGAGTCTATAGGACAAAGATAATATTCTCGATCTGTTTGATCACAAGAAGTTTCACTGTGGGGGTTTATCCTGTGAGATTGCCAGGATGCACAAGTTCTTGGACATTAATCTTATCTTCGTATAGGAGCTAAAGGGAAGGTCTTGTTCCTGATTTTATATCCTCAGGATATTCGAGGTTCAACATTCTACAAAGTATCCTATTGCTGAATCTTTAGGTGAAACGTATTTCTTTATTAAGGTCTTTTAGGAAGGATCTCTTTTCTACGGAGTGCACAAGACCTGAGTAGATATTCATGAAAGTCACTCATTGGTAAAAACTGAGTCATTATCCAGAATATAAAGCTGTTGCATCTATATAAAGTATAAATAGAGGATTCTTATTCCTTCTAATACTCTTTTAGTTCCTCATCATTAAGTTTCATGTAAGGCTCAGATGTCTTTGAAAGCATTCGACTAGTAGTTATTGCCTTTCTAGCTTTTATTTCCCTATCCCCATCATGAGGATACTCCTCCTCTAATGTTGTTTTAATTAAATAAACATGTCTGGTCGGTTAAAAGATCTATAATTTTATCAGATTCTGGAAGATCTGAGTCCAAATGGATATATAACATAGTATCCCAAGCTAAAGAGGGTGCAGTTATATAATTATCAGGGTTTAAGACAAAAGACTTTGTAAATTCCTCAAAGCAATCTGCTAGAATGTAAACATCTAGGACAATTACATACTTGTATAATCTCCTAAAGTTTTACAGTCCAACAGGTGAAAATTTTCTGAGCGGGAATATTCACTATCTGTAATCCCGATTTTGAAGTAGTGAATAAAAGTGTTCTTTCTCTGTAATTTTTGTTTCCTTATATTTTTCAAAGGAGTCAACGTAGTCATAGGGATATATTTACTTTCGCCAGCATGTAGGAAATTCTTCTGCTGGTATATTATTTTTTTCCAAGAACTCCCGAGGATTTTAAAATCTTCTAGTTTTAATGTTTTGCTATGCCATCTAAAGACATTTGGAAGAAAGTTTAAGAATCTATAATTTTAATTTTCCATATCAAGTGATTTATTATTTTTCTTGTAAGTCCCTATAACCTTGAAAGAGTTTTTGGCATTTGTGCTAGATGCTTTATAAATAGATGTACGTCATAACCAAAAAGATTATGAAATATAACTGGTACAAAATTTAGGAGTCTCGACAATTAAGATTGCAATCTCTATGGGCTGCTCCTCGATAATTATTTTCACTTTTAAATGATCGTGATCTATAACCTTATCATTAGTGGATTCCCTGTATGTGATTTTTTGCACATCCAACAGTGAAAGTATTTTTATATTCTTCTAATTGTTGATCTGAAATTTTTGAGGATACTTTGTTTTTAATATTTTAAATATTTCATGTTCTAGATCATTTATACTTGTAGTAAAATGATCCAAGACATCTTCTGAAGTTCCTTGAAATGCATATTCTCTAGATTCTATGACTTCGGATAATTACTTTTAAATAATAATTTATAAGCAGATGGTAATTGTTAGTTTTTTTAACACTATGTGGTTTATTATTTTTTCTTAGAAAGGCACTAACTTGTGGTTTCTCCTTCGTTTAGAGGACCTTTCCATTCACCATGAAGGTTATATTTTTCTATTATTTTTAAATATTGATTGACTAGATCTTGTTTATGATTATAGATTCAAAGTCTCCGTAAATTACTCCTAATGTTTCTAATAAATTTGAAAAGTTTTTAAATACATCCTGGATCTGTAGGCATTCATAATTAAAGCTGGTGAATCCTTTTCACAAAATCTTGGCATGCTTAATCATGGAGTTTTCAGTTGTGTGAATAATGAAGACATCTTTTACAATGTTCTCCTCAACTAGTTGGATTTGATGGAGATGTAAAAGCTTGAAAGTTTTATTAAAAATATAATGTTGATATTTTCAGGTTCCAAGATTAAAAGATATATCTCCTCGTGCTATCGCCTTCTTGTACTTCATAGCCTTGTATTCATAATCAGAAATATAAATTGGGACTAATATCTCTGCTTCCACGTCCCCATCCTTTAACATGTTCATAAATATTAAGTTTTTAAGAATTATTTAGTTTTTCAAATTCTGGGTATCTTTCTAGTTTCAGGATGCATGATCCTCCTTGCCTCCTTGGCCTTCCGGTCCTTCCGGTCCTCCTGGAATATAATTCATTTTCATATTCTTTGTATTGAAACTCTTTGGGGTTTTCGGTTTGCGGATGTAAATGTGCAGTATTGACCACATGAAACATTTGTATCCTATTCTACATTTATAACATTTTTAGATAAAGGGTGTAGGACTATAAGATTTAGGATTAGGTGGTAATCCCTCCAATAACAATCACTAAAGAGGGAAGCTATGAAATACTAAGTTTGAATCTCATAATTCATTTCAATCTCTTCTTGTTTTGCTTCGACTGCTTGAATTATTTCTTGATGGCTTTTATAAATCCTCTAGTTGAAAATAAACTATCTTAAAAGGAATTGGGATTTCAACATCTAAAGGAATTGTGTCTTCTGGCTTGCGGTCCTCTCAGTATTTGCTTTTATTGTGATTTATATTCTATAACATTATACCTTGTGGGTTATAATTTTTTAAAGCTTCACAGAACGAATTCTCTTTATATTTTTTTTATTCTCTTTATATATTCTCCAGGGTTGCAGGTCCATTAATTTTTAATTTAAATTCATCTATATGATTAAAATTATCCCAGTGTATTTTTTCCTTTCAACATGATCAGGTTCTCCTTCTGAATAACATTCCTCATCCTCGGATTTTATTTATATGTTCTTTTAAATGTTTAAATAGTAGAAATTTATTTTTGTTGAAAAGTTGCCAATGAGGGCATGAAATACTTCTCTAAGTCTCCTGATACAATTTTCAAAATGTTTATTATATCCTGAATGTAGATATCTTCCTTTACATTTAGGGCAGAGTTTTGAATTTGTGTCATTAAGCTTATGTCTTTTCAGTAAGTGAGCCTTCGACTTACAGTGGCGAAACTAATCCTGTTTTATTTTTAAACACTTTATTGCAAATATTACAGTTCATTTTTAGAATAAATTTTTTTATGGATCCTATGTTTCTATTTTTATATTTTTATTTTTTAATTTTTATTTGTTATTTTTTATTTTTTTATACCAAGACCGCATTCACCAGTATTGTATTCACCAAGACGCATTCACCAGTATTGGATTCCCAGTATTGTATTGAGAGACCAAACCATAGTTATCCTCCGAGTAGTGGGATATATCCTCACGACGCAGGCCGATATACGTTTTTCATAGCTGTATCGGCATTTTTTTCCGTTTTGTAGACTAAATCCATATTTTTAAATTTTGCGAAATAGAGCAAAATAAAAATGTGCGTTTTTAAGGGTTTAGTGTTTTTTGGTACGTTTTTGGGGTAAAATAGCCATAAAACCTGAAAAACAGTGGAGGCCTGGGGTCGTGAGGGATCATATCCACTACTCTCTCTTCGTGGCTTTTTGGATCTCAAGGACTTAGGAAGGAGAAATTTTCTCTCCAATCTACTCTTTTTGGGTTTGTTTGCCACCCTTCATTGTCATCTGTTGGGCTAAATTTTCGCTTTGACCATTAGAAGAAAATACATCATTCATTTTAATTACTGTTTGCATCACTTAATTTTAACTTGATTTTCATATTTAATGTTGATTAAAATAGCACAATTAAAAAATAATTTTGAATAATCTGAAATTCATTTGTTAATTATGATAATATTAATAATAATAATAATAATATAATAATAATAATAATAATAATAATAATAATAATAATAATAATAATAATAATAATAATAATAATAGTAATAATAATAATAATAATAATAATAATAATAATAATAATAATAATAATAATAATAATAATAATAATATAATAATAATAATAATAATAATATAATAATAATAATAATAATAATAATAATAATAGTAATAATAATATAATAATAATAATAATAATAATAATAATAATAATAATAATAATAATAGTAATAATAATAATAATAATAATAATAATAATAATAATAATAATAATAATAATAATAATAATATAATAATAATAATAATAATAATTGGTGAATTATTAGTTGTTTCGCGTCTGTGTGCGCTTTTTTCTTTGTTTTGGTTGTGTGCGCACACAGACGCGTAAAATGGAGAAAGTGGAAATTTTTAATCCGATCCTCGCGTCTGTGTGCGCCTTTCTTTTCTTTGTTTTTGGCTGTGTGCACACACAGACGCGAGCAAGAGGTATTTGAATTTGTGGTTATTTAGTTGTAATTTTATGTTAGTTTTAGATTGATCGATTTCGAATGGATTTAAGGTTGAATTGAAGTTTGTTGAAGGAGTTCTCTTCGATTTTGGTTGGAATTTATGGAAAGTAACAAAGTTACAAATTATGGATTTAAATATAACGGGGAATTGATGGATCTCGATGATTTAATGGCAAGGTTGAATAGAACCCGCACCAAAATGGAAATAGAAACTATTTGTAAAGACGATGTTATCAGATCTAGCAAATCTCTTAAAGTTCTGGATAATGGATTCTCTCCAATCACATTATCTCGAGACCGACAATTAGTTCAATCTGTACCTGGTGAATTGAATATGGATCAAACAAATTTGTTGAAATGTGCTCAAGATCAAAATGGCCGAATCGATATTGTTTTGTGTTCAGAAAGGAATAATATGAGATCAAATTTATGTGTAGCTACACAAGGACAGGTTCCAAATAAAATGATTGAGAAGAGTTCAGCTACGAGATTGTTTAATATTACTGAAAGTACTGGAGGTGTTATGACTGCTATGATCCCTGATTATCGATCTCAAGTATGTCGTGCACAAATGGAAGCAGCTCGATGTAGATATGAACATGTATATGACAATAAAATGATTATGTGTGATGATTATTATTCTGATTATTATGAATTCGCGAATGAACAATAATAATAATAATAATAATAATAATAATAATAATAATGGTAATAATAATAATAATAATAAAATTAATAATAATAATAATAATAATAATAATAATAATAATAATAATAATAATACCGTACCTTTTGAATGGTTTCTGATTTATTTGATCAAACTTTATTATATATTGAAATATTGAATTTTATTTTATATAATTTTTTTTAATTAATAATAATTCTTTTTATTATTATTAATATTATTATTATTGTTTTCGTCTAAAACAAATCAAAAGAATCTTTTCTGTAATTGATCGTATCACACGCTCTATTTTCACACAACCATTGTTTATCAAACCATTTAACGTGTCCAATAACTTGAGATTGAGCCATGATTGAATTGGAAACATTGGATAATTGCTCAACACTTTGGCGAATAAACATTCGAGAAATTGAATTAATGTCAATTAGAAATGAAGCATTGGATAATTGTTCAACACTTTGGCTAGTAAACATTCGAATTGTGTTTATCCTTTTAAGAGCTCGATTAAATAGAATATCATATTCATAAGTTAGCAAGTTTATCTTTTTATCGCTCTGGGGAAACCCCACAAAAACATCTTGGAGTTCCTCTTCTGTCATTTCATGATTTACAGAGATTAAATCGTTGATTTCCAATCGTTTTGATAAACTTCCTTTAATCATTTGCAACGATCTTGTTGAGACACGATCACATGGACAAGTTTCACTGCTGGAAAGACATCTCTTCGCGCAACATATACTAAAAGGCATGTCTACAACTTTCAAATATTACCTTCGCTATATTGCTCATTGAATTACGACATATCAAACATTCATATTTCAGCCCAGAACACAAAAATTCCAATCGAGTTCAAATCAATTCATTTAACCCAACAAAACTTAGAATTCAAAATCCATTTTAAATCTACAATTCCAGAAAACATAAATCGCTTGATTCAGCCAAACAATTATTGTTCTACAAATTAATATATAAAAAAATGACAATATAAACGTAAACCTACTTCTCGCGTCTGCGTGCGCACCCTAACAAGAATTGGTTTAATCATACCGAGCACACAGACGCGATGCAAAAACCACCAAACAAGCTGCCAGTCAGAGGTAAAAGCCAATCCCCCTCTGACTAGTCGAAACAATTATTATTATTTTTATTATTATTATTATTATTGTTATTATTTTTTTTTATTATTATTATTATTTTTTATTATTATTATTATTATTATTATTATTAATATTATTATTATTATTATTATTATTATTATTATTAATATTATTATTATTATTATTATTATTATTATTATTATTATTATTATTATTATTATTATTATTATTATTATTATTATTATTAGTATTAGTATTAGTATTATTATTAGTATAGCAATAATGATAACATAAAATCAAATATCATTAGTTAAAATTAATTTATCAAAAAATTAAATTTAATTTCTTAATATATAACAATGTTATTAACAATGTTATGACAGAATTTCCATTGTGGGTTTTATTTAATTTTCAAGCAATAAATAATCTTTATAAAATAATTTATTGGAAAAAATATTTTAATTTACTTTTAACAAAATATAAAAAAATTAAATTATTTAAAATATAACAATGAAAATATTAAATGTATAAAATATGAATATTATAAAGAAATAAATTTTACAATAATTATTTTGAAATATCAATTTCAAAAACATTTCAGAAACATTTCCATAGTGGGATTTATTTAATTTTCTAGCAATAAAATAATCTTTATAAAAATAATTTATTGGAAAAATATTTTAATTTACTTTTAACAAAATATAAAGCAATTAAATTATTTAAAATATAACAATGAAAATATTATTAATATTTTTATTATTATTATTATTATTATTATTATTATTATTAGTATGATAATGATAACATAAAATCAAATATCATTAGTTAAAATTAATTTATCAAAAAATTAAATTTAATTTCTTAATATATAACAATGTTATTAACAATGTTATGACAGAATTTCCATAGTGGGATTTATTTAATTTTCTAGCAATAAAATAATCTTTATAAAAATAATTTATTGGAAAAATATTTTATATTACTTTTAACAAAATATAAAGAAATTAAATTATTTAAAATATAACATTGAAAATATTAAATGTATAAAATATGAATATTATATAAAGAAATAAATTTTACAATAATTATTTTGAAATATCAATTTCAAAAACATTTCAGAAGCGCCTCGACGGCCGAGGAATGCTCATATCATAAACCATTTTCAATGTGGAATCTGTTAAAGTTTTGTAGCTTTCCAAGATTTTCTTGAATCTCTCCTGAGCAGCATTTCTGAAATACTCATTAACTCTCGACCATTTATCCGGATGATATCTTAGCGATAATTTCAAAAATGTTTTCCTCACATCTTTATTACTGGCACCAAATTTCACTCCAAGCACTTCATAAAATGTTTCCGTTGAATTCCTTAATATTCCTTCTTGAGCTTCACCAACTAACATTGATGTTTCTGGACACCGACTGTGATTGTAAGCCAATAAAGCGTCTTCATAAGCTTCTTTGTAAAGTTCTTCTTTCAATAAACATTTCGATCTGAGAACCCAATTGTTTGTATTGGTAGATCCCATTTCAATAGCTCGTGACGTATCAATGATTATTGTTAACCAATCATTCATTTTTTCTGCAATTCTTGCTCGCATTTCATAAAGGCTCACGTCATGAGGTGAGTATTTGATCGCGTTATTATAGCTTTCCATCGATTCTTGATATTCGCATTGTCCCATGTGAGCCAAGCCTTTTCTAACATAAATATCCTTCACTAATTTAATATTGTGTTCTGACTGTTCATTTTTCATTGCCTTTTCTACATCTATCAGGGCTTCAGTGTACCTGTTGAGCTGTATAAACACTTCTGCTCTTTTGATCAGCAATCCTTCAGTTTCATTGCTTTCAATCAGATTTGTAAGGCTTTTCAATGCTTTCAAATAAGCAATTTCACTTTTGTTTTGATCGCCATCCTCTTTGTAATATTCCGCCTTTTCATTCAGAACTTGCTTCATCAGGTTTCTATCTTCTTCACAATTATTTGTTAGCAATAATTCTTTTACTTCTTTCTCTGCCTCATCAAATCTTTCTGTTTTAATCAAACATAAGATTTTGCGCCGTTTAGCTTTGGCGTTATTTCCATCAAGTGAGATGGCCATTTCAAAGCATCCAATAGCCTCAAGATGATTATTCAATAGCATATGGGCATAGCCGGCATTTGAATGCAATAATGAATTATATTTTTGGAATTTCGGTTCAATGGAGAATCCTTTTGTATAGAGCTGGATAGCGAGTTCATAATCTTGATTTTTCAATGCAAGATTGCCATTCAATCTCAACTCATTCATTTCTTTTATCTTCTTATTTTCTATATTCTTTTTATCCTCAACTTTAGGTTTCCTATATAATTTATGAGATTTATTGAATGGCTTGCTAGATTCTGTGAGATCCAATTTCATTAGTTTATTTGCTGATCTGTCGAGCTGTTCCGCCATTCTCTTGTGTCGTACAAATTCTGATGGAGACCTTTTACTATGCGATCTTTTGTTGAACCCTTTATTCTTCATTAGATTTGCTTTAAGAATAGTTCTTGAGGATTCTTTGAGGATGCTATTGTTAGCAGCTGATAATTTGTTTGTCATTTCATCGACTGGTAAATTTGTTACTGGCACATTTTCCATGATCGGAGATTTCTCTCTTCGTGGCTTTTTGGATCTCAAGGACTTAGGAAGGAGAAATTTTCTCTCCAATCTACTCTTTTTGGGTTTTGTTTGCCACCCTTCATTGTCATCTGTTGGGCTAAATTTTCGCTTTTGACCATTAGAAGAAAATACATCATTCATTTTAATTACTGTTTGCATCACTTAATTTTAACTTGATTTTCATATTTAATGTTGATTAAAATAGCACAATTAAAAAATTAATTTTGAATAATCTGAAATTTCATTTGTTAATTATGATAATATTATTAATAATAATAATAATAATAATAATAATAATAATAATAATAATAATAATAATAATAATAATAATAATAATAATAATAATAATAATAATAATAATAATAATAATAATAATAATAATAATAATAATAATAATAATAATAATAATAATAATAATAATAATAATAATAATAATAATAATAATAATAATAATAATAATAATAATAATAATAATAATAATAATAATAATAATACCGTACCTTTTGAATGGTTTCTGATTTATTTGATCAAACTTTATTATATATTGAAATATTGAATTTTATTTTATATAATTTTTTTTAATTAATAATAATTCTTTTTATTATTATTAATATTATTATTATTGTTTTCGTCTAAAACAAATCAAAAGAATCTTTTCTGTAATTGATCGTATCACACGCTCTATTTTCACACAACCATTGTTTATCAAACCATTTAACGTGTCCAATAACTTGAGATTGAGCCATGATTGAATTGGAAACATTGGATAATTGCTCAACACTTTGGCGAATAAACATTCGAGAAATTGAATTAATGTCAATTAGAAATGAAGCATTGGATAATTGTTCAACACTTTGGCTAGTAAACATTCGAATTGTGTTTATCCTTTTAAGAGCTCGATTAAATAGAATATCATATTCATAAGTTAGCAAGTTTATCTTTTTATCGCTCTGGGGAAACCCCACAAAACATCATGGAGTTGCTCTTCTGTCATTTCATGATTTACAGAGATTAAATCGTTGATTTCCAATCGTTTTGATAAACTTCCTTTAATCATTTGCAACGATCTTGTTGAGCCACGATCACATGGACAAGTTTCACTGCTGGAAAGACATCTCTTCGCGCAACATATACAAAAGGCATGTCTACAACTTTCAAATATTACCTTCGCTATATTGCTCATTGAATTACGACATATCAAACATTCATATTTCAGCCCAGAACACAAAAAATTCCAATCGAGTTCAAATCAATTCATTTAACCCAACAAAACTTAGAATTCAAAATCCATTCTAAATCTACAATTCCAGAAAACATAAATCGCTTGATTCAGCCAAACAATTATTGTTCTACAAATTAATATATAAAAAAATGACAATATAAACGTAAACCTACTTCTCGCGTCTGCGTGCGCACCCTAACAAGAATTGGTTTAATCATACCGAGCACACAGACGCGATGCAAAAACCACCAAACAAGCTGCAGTCAGAGGTAAAAGCCAATCCCCCTCTGACTAGTCGAAACAATTATTATTATTTTATTATTATTATTATTATTGTTATTATTTTTTTTTTATTATTATTATTATTTTTTATTATTATTATTATTATTATTATTATTATTAATATTATTATTATTATTATTATTATTATTATTATTATTATTATTATTAATATTATTATTATTATTATTATTATTATTATTATTATTATTATTATTAGTATTAGTATTATTATTAGTATTAGTATTAGTATTATTATTAGTATAGCAATAATGATAACATAAAATCAAATATCATTAGTTAAAATTAATTTATCAAAAAATTAAATTTAATTTCTTAATATATAAAAATGTTATTAACAATGTTATGACAGAATTTCCATTGTGGGTTTTATTTAATTTTCAAGCAATAAAATAATCTTTATAAAAATAATTTATTGGAAAAATATTTTAATTTACTTTTAACAAAATATAAAAAAATTAAATTATTTAAAATATAACAATGAAAATATTAAATGTATAAAATATGAATATTATAAAGAAATAAATTTTACAATAATTATTTTGAAATATCAATTTCAAAAACATTTCAGAAAACATTTCCATAGTGGGATTTATTTAATTTTCTAGCAATAAAATAATCTTTATAAAAATAATTTATTGGAAAAATATTTTAATTTACTTTTAACAAAATATAAAGCAATTAAATTATTTAAAATATAACAATGAAAATATTATTAATATTTTTATTATTATTATTATTATTATTATTATTATTAGTATGATAATGATAACATAAAATCAAATATCATTAGTTAAAATTAATTTATCAAAAAATTAAATTTAATTTCTTAATATATAACAATGTTATTAACAATGTTATGACAGAATTTCCATAGTGGGATTTATTTAATTTTCTAGCAATAAAATAATCTTTATAAAAATAATTTATTGGAAAAATATTTTATATTACTTTTAACAAAATATAAAGAAATTAAATTATTTAAAATATAACATTGAAAATATTAAATGTATAAAATATGAATATTATATAAAGAAATAAATTTTACAATAATTATTTTGAAATATCAATTTCAAAAACATTTCAGAAGCGCCTCGACGGCCGAGGAATGCTCATATCATAAACCATTTTCAATGTGGAATCTGTTAAAGTTTTGTAGCTTTCCAAGATTTTCTTGAATCTCTCCTGAGCAGCATTTCTGAAATACTCATTAACTCTCGACCATTTATCCGGATGATATCTTAGCGATAATTTCAAAAATGTTTTCCTCACATCTTTATTACTGGCACCAAATTTCACTCCAAGCACTTCATAAAATGTTTCCGTTGAATTCCTTAATATTCCTTCTTGAGCTTCACCAACTAACATTGATGTTTCTGGACACCGACTGTGATTGTAAGCCAATAAAGCGTCTTCATAAGCTTCTTTGTAAAGTTCTTCTTTCAATAAACATTTCGATCTGAGAACCCAATTGTTTGTATTGGTAGATCCCATTTCAATAGCTCGTGACGTATCAATGATTATTGTTAACCAATCATTCATTTTTTCTGCAATTCTTGCTCGCATTTCATAAAGGCTCACGTCATGAGGTGAGTATTTGATCGCGTTATTATAGCTTTCCATCGATTCTTGATATTCGCATTGTTCCATGTGAGCCAAGCCTTTTCTAACATAAATATCCTTCACTAATTTAATATTGTGTTCTGACTGTTCATTTTTCATTGCCTTTTCTACATCTATCAGGGCTTCAGTGTACCTGTTGAGCTGTAAGAACACTTCTGCTCTTTTGATCAGCAATCCTTCAGTTTCATTGCTTTCAATCAGATTTGTAAGGCTTTTCAATGCTTTCAAATAAGCAATTTCACTTTTGTTTTGATCGCCATCCTCTTTGTAATATTCCGCCTTTTCATTCAGAACTTGCTTCATCAGGTTTCTATCTTCTTCACAATTATTTGTTAGCAATAATTCTTTTACTTCTTTCTCTGCCTCATCAAATCTTTCTGTTTTAATCAAACATAAGATTTTGCGCCGTTTAGCTTTGGCGTTATTTCCATCAAGTGAGATGGCCATTTCAAAGCATCCAATAGCCTCAAGATGATTATTCAATAGCATATGGGCATAGCCGGCATTTGAATGCAATAATGAATTATATTTTGGAATTTCGGTTCAATGGAGAATCCTTTTGTATAGAGCTGGATAGCGAGTTCATAATCTTGATTTTTCAATGCAAGATTGCCATTCAATCTCAACTCATTCATTTCTTTTATCTTCTTATTTTCTATATTCTTTTTATCCTCAACTTTAGGTTTCCTATATAATTTATGAGATTTATTGAATGGCTTGCTAGATTCTGTGAGATCCAATTTCATTAGTTTATTTGCTGATCTGTCGAGCTGTTCCGCCATTCTCTTGTGTCGTACAAATTCTGATGGAGACCTTTTACTATGCGATCTTTTGTTGAACCCTTTATTCTTCATTAGATTTGCTTTAAGAATAGTTCTTGAGGATTCTTTGAGGATGCTATTGTTAGCAGCTGATAATTTGTTTGTCATTTCATCGACTGGTAAATTTGTTACTGGCACATTTTCCATGATCGGAGATTTCTCTCTTCGTGGCTTTTTGGATCTCAAGGACTTAGGAAGGAGAAATTTTCTCTCCAATCTACTCTTTTTGGGTTTTGTTTGCCACCCTTCATTGTCATCTATTGGGCTAAATTTTCGCTTTTGACCATTAGAAGAAAATACATCATTCATTTTAATTACTGTTTGCATCACTTAATTTTAACTTGATTTTCATATTTAATGTTGATTAAAATAGCACAATTAAAAAATTAATTTTGAATAATCTGAAATTTCATTTGTTAATTATGATAATATTAATAATAATAATAATAATAATAATAATAATAATAATAATAATAATAATAATAATAATAATAATAATAATAATAATAATAATAATAATAATAATAATAATAATAATAATAATAATAATAATAATAATAATAATAATAATAATAATAATAATAATAATAATAATAATAATAATAATAATAATAATAATAATAATAATAATAATAATAATAATAATAATAATAATAATAATAATAATAATAATAATAATAATAATAATAATAATAATAATAATAATAATAATAATAATAATAATAATAATAATAATAATAATAATAATAATAATAATAATAATAATAATAATAATAATAATAATAATAATAATAATAATAATAATAATAATAGTAATAATAATAATAATAATAATAATAATAATAATAATAATAATAATAATAATAATAATAATAATAATAATAATAATAATAATAATAATAATACCGTACCTTTTGAATGGTTTCTGATTTATTTGATCAAACTTTATTATATATTGAAATATTGAATTTTATTTTATATAATTTTTTTTAATTAATAATAATTCTTTTTGTTATTATTAATATTATTATTATTGTTTTCGTCTAAAACAAATCAAAAGAATCTTTTCTGTAATTGATCGTATCACACGCTCTATTTTCACACAACCATTGTTTATCAAACCATTTAACGTGTCCAATAACTTGAGATTGAGCCATGATTGAATTGGAAACATTGGATAATTGCTCAACACTTTGGCGAATAAACATTCGAGAAATTGAATTAATGTCAATTAGAAATGAAGCATTGGATAATTGTTCAACACTTTGGCTAGTAAACATTCGAATTGTGTTTATCCTTTTAAGAGCTCGATTAAATAGAATATCATATTCATAAGTTAGCAAGTTTATCATTTTATCGCTCTGGGGAAACCCCACAAAAACATCTTGGAGTTCCTCTTCTGTCATTTCATGATTTACAGAGATTAAATCGTTGATTTCCAATCGTTTTGATAAACCTCCTTTAATCATTTGCAACGATCTTGTTGAGCCACGATCACATGGACAAGTTTCACTGCTGGAAAGACATCTCTTCGCGCAACATATACAAAAGGCATGTCTACAACTTTCAAATATTACCTTCGCTATATTGCTCATTGAATTACGACATATCAAACATTCATATTTCAGCCCAGAACACAAAAAATTCCAATCGAGTTCAAATCAATTCATTTAACCCAACAAAACTTAGAATTCAAAATCCATTCTAAATCTACAATTCCAGAAAACATAAATCGCTTGATTCAGCCAAACAATTATTGTTCTACAAATTAATATATAAAAAAATGACAATATAAACGTAAACCTACTTCTCGCGTCTGCGTGCGCACCCTAACAAGAATTGGTTTAATCATACCGAGCACACAGACGCGATGCAAAAACCACCAAACAAGCTGCCAGTCAGAGGTAAAAGCCAATCCCCCTCTGACTAGTCGAAACAATTATTATTATTTTTATTATTATTATTATTATTGTTATTATTTTTTTTTTATTATTATTATTATTTTTTATTATTATTATTATTATTATTATTATTATTATTATTATTATTATTATTATTATTATTATTATTATTTATATTATTATTATTATTAATATTATTATTATTATTATTATTATTATTATTATTATTATTATTATTATTATTATTATTATTATTATTATTATTATTATTATTATTATTATTAGTATTAGTATTATTATTAGTATAGCAATAATGATAACATAAAATCAAATATCATTAGTTAAAATTAATTTATCAAAAAATTAAATTTAATTTCTTAATATATAACAATGTTATTAACAATGTTATGACAGAATTTCCATTGTGGGTTTTATTTAATTTTCAAGCAATAAAATAATCTTTATAAAAATAATTTATTGGAAAAATATTTTAATTTACTTTTAACAAAATATAAAAAAATTAAATTATTTAAAATATAACAATGAAAATATTAAATGTATAAAATATGAATATTATAAAGAAATAAATTTTACAATAATTTCAAAAACATTTCAGAAAACATTTCCATAGTGGGATTTATTTAATTTTCTAGCAATAAAATAATCTTTATAAAAATAATTTATTGGAAAAATATTTTAATTTACTTTTAACAAAATATAAGCAATTAAATTATTTAAAATATAACAATGAAAATATTATTAATATTTTTATTATTATTATTATTATTATTATTATTATTAGTATGATAATGATAACATAAAATCAAATATCATTAGTTAAAATTAATTTATCAAAAAATTAAATTTAATTTCTTAATATATAACAATGTTATTAACAATGTTATGACAGAATTTCCATAGTGGGATTTATTTAATTTTCTAGCAATAAAATAATCTTTATAAAAATAATTTATTGGAAAAATATTTTATATTACTTTTAACAAAATATAAAGAAATTAAATTATTTAAAATATAACATTGAAAATATTAAATGTATAAAATATGAATATTATATAAAGAAATAAATTTTACAATAATTATTTTGAAATATCAATTTCAAAAACATTTCAGAAGCGCCTCGACGGCCGAGGAATGCTCATATCATAAACCATTTTCAATGTGGAATCTGTTAAAGTTTTGTAGCTTTCCAAGATTTTCTTGAATCTCTCCTGAGCAGCATTTCTGAAATACTCATTAACTCTCGACCATTTATCCGGATGATATCTTAGCGATAATTTCAAAAATGTTTTCCTCACATCTTTATTACTGGCACCAAATTTCACTCCAAGCACTTCATAAAATGTTTCCGTTGAATTCCTTAATATTCCTTCTTGAGCTTCACCAACTAACATTGATGTTTCTGGACACCGACTGTGATTGTAAGCCAATAAAGCGTCTTCATAAGCTTCTTTGTAAAGTTCTTCTTTCAATAAACATTTCGATCTGAGAACCCAATTGTTTGTATTGGTAGATCCCATTTCAATAGCTCGTGACGTATCAATGATTATTGTTAACCAATCATTCATTTTTTCTGCAATTCTTGCTCGCATTTCATAAAGGCTCACGTCATGAGGTGAGTATTTGATCGCGTTATTATAGCTTTCCATCGATTCTTGATATTCGCATTGTTCCATGTGAGCCAAGCCTTTTCTAACATAAATATCCTTCACTAATTTAATATTGTGTTCTGACTGTTCATTTTTCATTGCCTTTTCTACATCTATCAGGGCTTCAGTGTACCTGTTGAGCTGTATGAACACTTCTGCTCTTTTGATCAGCAATCCTTCAGTTTCATTGCTTTCAATCAGATTTGTAAGGCTTTTCAATGCTTTCAAATAAGCAATTTCACTTTTGTTTTGATCGCCATCCTCTTTGTAATATTCCGCCTTTTCATTCAGAACTTGCTTCATCAGGTTTCTATCTTCTTCACAATTATTTGTTAGCAATAATTCTTTTACTTCTTTCTCTGCCTCATCAAATCTTTCTGTTTTAATCAAACATAAGATTTTGCGCCGTTTAGCTTTGGCGTTATTTCCATCAAGTGAGATGGCCATTTCAAAGCATCCAATAGCCTCAAGATGATTATTCAATAGCATATGGGCATAGCCGGCATTTGAATGCAATAATGAATTATATTTTTGGAATTTCGGTTCAATGGAGAATCCTTTTGTATAGAGCTGGATAGCGAGTTCATAATCTTGATTTTTCAATGCAAGATTGCCATTCAATCTCAACTCATTCATTTCTTTTATCTTCTTATTTTCTATATTCTTTTTATCCTCAACTTTAGGTTTCCTATATAATTTATGAGATTTATTGAATGGCTTGCTAGATTCTGTGAGATCCAATTTCATTAGTTTATTTGCTGATCTGTCGAGCTGTTCCGCCATTCTCTTGTGTCGTACAAATTCTGATGGAGACCTTTTACTATGCGATCTTTTGTTGAACCCTTTATTCTTCATTAGATTTGCTTTAAGAATAGTTCTTGAGGATTCTTTGAGGATGCTATTGTTAGCAGCTGATAATTTGTTTGTCATTTCATCGACTGGTAAATTTGTTACTGGCACATTTTCCATGATCGGAGATTTCTCTCTTCGTGGCTTTTTGGATCTCAAGGACTTAGGAAGGAGAAATTTCTCTCCAATCTACTCTTTTTGGGTTTTGTTTGCCACCCTTCATTGTCATCTGTTGGGCTTAATTTTCGCTTTTGACCATTAGAAGAAAATACATCATTCATTTTAATTACTGTTTGCATCACTTAATTTTAACTTGATTTTCATATTTAATGTTGATTAAAATAGCACAATAAAAAAAGTAATTTTGAATAATCTGAAATTTTATTTGTTAATTATGATAATATTAATAATAATAATAATAATAATAATAATAATAATAATAATAATAATAATAATAATAATAATAATAATAATAATAATAATAATAATAATAATAATAATAATAATAATAATAATAATAATAATAATAATAATAATAATAATAATAATAATAATAATACCGTACCTTTTGAATGGTTTCTGATTTGTTTGATCAAACTTTATTATATATTGAAATATTGAATTTTATTTTATATAATTTTTTTTAATTAATAATAATTCTTTTTATTATTATTAATATTATTATTATTGTTTTCGTCTAAAACAAATCAAAAGAATCTTTCTGTAATTGATCGTATCACACGCTCTATTTTCACACAACCATTGTTTATCAAACCATTTAACGTGTCCAATAACTTGAGATTGAGCCATGATTGAATTGGAAACATTGGATAATTGCTCAACACTTTGGCGAATAAACATTCGAGAAATTGAATTATTGTCAATTAGAAATGAAGCATTGGATAATTGTTCAACACTTTGGCTAGTAAACATTCGAATTGTGTTTATCCTTTTAAGAGCTCGATTAAATAGAATATCATATTCATAAGTTAGCAAGTTTATCTTTTTAATAATAATAATAAAATTAATCATAATAATAATAATAATAATAATAATAATAATAATAATAATAATAATAATAATAATAATAATAATAATAATAATAATAATAATAATAAAATTAATTTTATTTAATAAATTAATTGGATCATTTTTAGCTTATGAATTTGTATTTTCTACTGATTCAGATAACAGATTGTTGATGAGGATCATTTTCTTGAAATTATTTTAATTATTTGGCAATTTCTTTTATTTATACAATACTTGCTGTCATTTTATCGATATTTAAATTTTGTTAACAATTTACTTCCATTTTTTCATTATATTATTATTCAATGAACTTATTGTTTAAATGCATTCTTTATTAAAATATTATTTAATAATATCATACAAAGGTTTTAATAATGAAAATTCCCAAATAAATATTCTAGTTCATTTCACTCTTTGAGTCTTCCTCATGCGTATAAACGAAAAGAATTTTCCACCTGATATTGTGCTGGGAAAATGCTTTTTTCTCCATTCAAAGATTGCATAAATTGATTAAATTTAAATAATTTTATTGGATTGATTTAATATTTAATATTATTTTTTATTATATTAAATTATTCGAAATTGATGGTTTTTGCTAAAGTAAATGTTGAATTATCTGCATCAAAAAATATGATGTTTCCATTTAAAATTAGAAATATTTTGAAAGATAGTCAATGTTTTTTTGTTACATAACAAGGTTGGGTAGTCAATGTCGTGGAATCGAAGCCGGAGTTCAGAAGAAAAATATAACAATAAATGGAAATGTCATTTACATCGTAAAGTTTTAATGTATCTTCTAGCATCTAGACAAAACTGTAGGATTTATAGCTGATGCGATTATATCTTTATTACGAAAAATAGAGAATAAACTATTGAACAATGCAGTTTAATAAGTTGATTGAATGAATCGTATTTTAATAAATAACTATCAAATTACTTTATCTAAAGAAAGGCTAATATAATAATAATATAATAATAATAATAATAATAATAATAATAATAATAATAATAATAATAATAATAATAATAATATAATAATAATAATATAAATAATAATAATATGATAGAAAAGCGCAATTTTTAAATTTACTAGAATATAAAAACTTTAATAGCTTTTAATAATTATTTGGAAATAGATTCTTGAAAATTTATTTCAATGGATTCCACAATTTCGAGATTAAATTTAATATTTACATTTTCACTTTGTTACCATAAATCACAAACTTTAAAAATAACTAAACCAAAGAAAACATAATATTTCATTGAAAACATGAATTTTTGACAATTAAATCTTTGATTAAAGGTTTTGAAGATGGTTTGACTAATCTTCCTGGTACTGCTCTCGCGAAACGGTGATGCCAAACTTCGATCCAAATTTAAACATTTTATCGTTCATATCGTTTATATTAAAGCATTTTCAATGTTAGTGTATTTATTATATTGTAAATTATATGATTTATAAAAATTTTACAATAATTACTAATTAATTAAATTAATTTATATTAAACTGACCATTTAAAAAATACCTTTTTTGAAAAATACTCCAGGGGAATAAATTGACATTAAATCTCTAGTAAAACTGACATTTTATCAATTTTATTTAAATTTATAGGCAAATTAAAATCTTTAAAATAATTTTTCCTAATAAAAGACATTAAAATTTTGAGATATAGATTGAGTAGGCACGGAAATTGACATTGACTAGACAATCCATTTCTATTCATTAATATATATTTTTATATATAATGTGATATTAATTTGAGTTCATTGGAAATGAAAAAGACAAAGTGATCATTAAAAGACTTTCTCCAACAGGTCAAATTTATTAAATATTCATTTTATAAAAAATACAAAAATGAATAATTAAATGGAAACAAAATAATTTTTCATTTCATTTATATTTTTTTATTCACTTTTTAACACAAAGGATAAAAATTACCTGTGATGAATTTTTCGTACGCGGAAGTTACATATAGGAAAATTATTTCTTTAATTTATAAATATTGTGGATAAATTTCGTGGGAGAAAAAATAGAGAACATATAATTGTTTTACATATCTAAATTTTGCAGGTTGATCAAATAAAATATGGGACATATTGTTAAAAGAGTATATAAAATCACATAGGGCCTTGAAATAAAATTTGAAAGTTGGAAAACAATAAACATTTTAAAGATGGCAAAGTTTTTGGAAGAATCAAAAAATAGATTAAATGAAAAAAGGATTAGAAACGAAACATAAGAGATTTGAAAAGTTATTGTTATTATTTTGTGTAAAATTGCAATTTTTCATTGTGCAAATCGATTGCCAAAACAAAATCTTTCAAATACAAGTTGAAAAAGTTATTATTATTAATAAATTTCAATAACATGGAATCATATATTGTGAAACATATTTTGTTTAATTAAGACCCAACAATTAGAACAAATATTTTGAATTAGCAATGCAAATACCGTGTTTTCCCGCATATACCCCGTATACGCAGATAACTCGCACCCACATATACCCCGCGGGTTTTTAAGTTTTGTGTAAAAATTAATCAATACGTGTAGAAAAAGGTTTGATGTAAGCCACGCCCATATATACCCCGCACCTCCCTGTGGGTATAAAAAATTCTGTATAACCCGTCAATTGCAAAACAATTGCAAAGATGTTATGTTACATTTGCTTGCAAATTATTATCCTAGTGCTCACTTAACAAATATAAATCACCTTCTAACAATTTATGTAACTCTATGCTTGTACTTATCACAAATTTTTATAATTTTAAACTCATATATTCTAGACCGCCCAAATTTCAAATTTACAAATTTACATTAATTAAAATTAATTATTTAAAAATAAAAAGACATTTAATTAATTTATTAGTTCAATTACTAAATTAGTAATTTAAATACTAATAAGAAAAATTTCATAAGATCAAATATTATTTAATATCTTTTATTCATGTTAACAAATTTGATCTCAATTTACTATTCAAAAAGCAATTTAAAGTTATTTTTTAATGAATGAATTAATTTTTCTTTGATAAATTAATCATTAATCTCAAATTTCATATTTTATTTTCATTTAAATATATTTATTGTTATTAAATTATATTTAATATCTTTGTTTATTAATTGAGTTGTTTATTTTAAACAGATTTAATTTGATATAAATGTTACCATCAAATTTTTTAATAAATTTCAATGAATATAAAAATTGAGCAAAATGATTTTGATTGGTTTAAACACCTTTGATGTGTTGTTTAAGATTTCGTTTCTCTTCACTTCTTTATTTTTAAATGATCGACGTCAAACTAGTGCAGTAGAAAATTTATTTTACAGCCGGTGAGAGATATAAAACTAATAATTATTTTTATATTATTGTGGAACAATTTAACCCATTTGTTTATTTGTTAATTTCTTTACATCTAAACAATATTATTTGTTTTTTCAACACAGAAA
The DNA here is from genome assembly GCA_959609185.1 of Schmidtea polychroa. Taxonomy (NCBI): domain Eukaryota; kingdom Metazoa; phylum Platyhelminthes; order Tricladida; family Dugesiidae; genus Schmidtea; species Schmidtea polychroa. The sequence goes on along the minus strand of CAUHTR010007388.1, from coordinate 36,047 downwards.
CTATGAATCATATTATTTCATATAAAAAGGAAAGTTTAATGACATAAGGACGTAAACGATTATGTTTATTCATACAAATCTCTTAATATAAGGAATGAAAGAATAAATTATTTATTAATAATTGATAATATTTTAGGATTAATCTCGTTGCAAAATTAATAATAAAATATGTCTTAAACCGGCGATAATTTTTTTTAAAAATGGCTGTTTAACAATATGTAAATAAATATAAAATTTTAATTCTAATAAAACTATTTTTTGATTTCAACTTGATTTTAGAATTATTATTTTTTAAATTGATTTTTGATATGTTACTTTTGAATAAGAAACATTGAACGTACAATTTTAATAAATAAAAATAGTATTATAATATTTAAAAGCTAAAATTTCATCGAATAAGCAACGCATGATAAAATTGAAAAATGATGTAACGGTAAAAGCAAACAATAAATGAAAAATGGGGAAATGAGTGTCATCTGTCTATAAATATATTTCTGAAATAAACTCTGAAATCACTGGAGAAAGACCACATTTTAAGAAAAAATTAAAATTTTTGTCATACTGAGAATTTTTTATATCAAAGATGGCAGTGATGGTGATTGAATTATTCTATTTTGTGTTGAGGAAATGGTAATTTCTTTTTGCATTAGGTTCAGAAAGAATGCCAGGCAACAATAATGAAGAAGATATCAAATTAGTGTGAGGAAAGAAAATTTATATTACTAAAAATGATCATTTCTGTAATTATGGAAACAAAACTAGTTTAAGAACATTTTTTTTATTTATTAAAATAATAAATATAATTTGTTTAAATTGTCTCAAATGTATATGTTTGAGTGTTTGTGTTCTCAGAGTGTAAAATAATATTAATTAATTAATGGAAAAAAGAAGGCATATTAATTATTGAAGGCTGTTAATAATTTGAATTAATTTGGTTTTGGATATTTGGTAGGGAAATCATAACTATTTTAGTTATTGAAATGTTTGCCAAAAATTGATTAAATTAAAGTGAACATTGTGAAAGTATTTCCAGAAAGTTCGGAAAAACAATTATTGAAATTGAGATGAAGAAAGAGAGAATTATTATTTATATTATTAATAATTCAGAAATTAGTTTCTAAATAAAATTAAACGTATTTAAGAAATTAAACAAACTTGTTGTTACTCAAACCTTTGATAATCTTCTAAAAGTCTTTTTAATTTTTTGACTTCTATGCATTATTATTAATTTTTGGGACAAATTTTACCACAAAACATAAAATTACTTGCATATTTGTTTGTATGTAGTAATTTTTGATGTTAAAACATCAAAGATATTTTCGAAAACATGCATAATTTCGTATTTTATATGTAAAATGAAATCCTTACTTATTGTCAATTACCTTTATTTATTGTAATTTTGGTTAATGGCACACATAATTATTGGATTTAATATTAATGGGGCTTCTATTTTTTTATCACTTAGGCCTTGTCTTAATGCACTTTAGTGTATGTCATTTAGAAAGCATTTTATAACTTGTGTGTATTAATTTGTTTTTATTTTGTGAATATTTGATTATTAAAATTAAATTTTTTTTATTTTTTGTACAATTTTTGTAATTATTTTTATTAAATTATTATATAGAAACTGACTCAGTCTTGTGAAATGTCATGATTAATTATTTTTGATATAATATTTGATATTTTGTTTAAATAATTAGTTCGTACAAATAAAATTACTAAATTATCAATGTAGGCAGTACTAATATTATTGAAATTATATTAATTATATTTATCTTTCTCTGGTAAGTTCCGTCTACCAATGATGTTAATTATTATATGATATGGAGAAATTTGTTTTTAAACATTCTAATAGAAATTTTACTATGATTTGTTTTAATATTAATGCTGTTTATTATTATTATTATTATTATTATTATTATTATTATTATTATTATTATTATTATTATTATTATTATTATTATTATTATTATTATTATTATTATTATTATTATTATTATTATTATATAATAATTCGACATATCAATTTAAAATCAATTTTAATAGAATAGGATTTTCTTACTTAAAAAACTCATTCTTCCTAAACATTTAATGTGTTCTTCAATAATGGACTCCATCTGCTTATCCTGGGGTATCTGGTAGATGCGAACCGAATAAATGTCATCATCGACCTAAAAATGATAAATTTATAAAAAATGTAGATTTAATAAAATAAATAAAAGGTAATAAAGATATCGTAAAAAAAGGAAACATTTGACAAATGAAATTGAGATGAACAGAATGAAAGAAAATAAATTAAATTAAAATTTCTTATTAGCAAATTGATTAAAATAGAAATGTTACCATTTTCTGCAACAAGCCAGACACTAGAAAAAACCCTTACCACATTTACGCATCGGCGCACTAAGACCACCGAACAATTGAAATAAAAAATAACATTTTCGAATTTTGACTATAAACTATATTTTATATTTTGACACTATAGAATTCATAGAAAAGTATATTATTGTAATTTATAATTGTCTTTGTTCATTTGGGTTAATAATTAAATTTTATAAAATAATTGTTAATCGCAACGGTCGTCTGTTGCAGTTTACCCGTTGAAAGTTTTAGTCTGATTATTCTATCATGTTAGTGTTAAATTTTCGTTGATTTTTGAGAAATATTTTGCACATAAGCTGGAAACCACCAGTCTTAGACTCTCAGTATACATGTTTAGGCCAAAAAATGTCTGATCCTGGATCGCCATTTTTTTAAATGCACTATTGTGATGCAACCGTATACATGACATGAATCGCTTTCTCAAAATTATCATTATTTCACATATCTTTCTAGTCAAAGTCAACCTATACCAGAGATGGCGAACCTTTTTGAAAAGGAGGTCACAATTGAATTTATGGGTCAAGTATTATTTTAGTTATTAAAAATTTAACAAAATTATTAATTAGATATATGTTCGAACACATTCGTATGATTATTATTTTATAATTAAAAAAAACAAAAGAACTTGTGGGTCATTTGAATTCGTTACGTGGGTCAGTGTCTGACACGTGGGATCACAGGTTCACCGTCGCTGACCTATACCATATTTGATAATTAATTAATTATGACCCTTCGTTTTTGAACAATAGAGAAATATTTTATTTGAAATAAAAAGTACTATTAGCACATATTTATATCAAAGAAATATAAGTCATGATTTTGAGACATTTAATGTTACTTTGTTATTTCGAACATATTACAAATCATAAAAATGTCAACATAAAATATTTACATATTCATGAATTTACTATACGTTGAGTAAGATTGTTTTTGTAAATTGTGCAAACCTTAAATATCATCCGTAAAAATGTAAATGTTAGAAATCATCCAAGACACTAAATAAACTGTTTTAGAGTATACCGAATTTTATTTTTCTTTGGTTAAATGTTACGTTTTATTAAAAATATTTTAAAATCGATCGCATTAATAATAATAATAATAATAATAATAATAATAATAATAATAATAATAATAATAATAATAATAATAATAATAATAATAATAATAATAATAATAATAATAATAATAATCAGTAAATATATCAAAAAACATCGATATATTTACTGATTCATTCTCAAGCTTTTTAATAAATCCAATGTCAATTGAAAAGAAATCATTGGTGAAAATTGAAAAATGTTCTTATAACAATAATAATAATAATATTTGAAAACAATTAAATGATAATTTAAGCCTCCTGTTGGAATAATATATTTAATACAAATGAAAAATGTTCGACAATAATATAGCCCTTTTCAATTTTATTGAAATTGAAAAGGGATATCTTATTGGCGAACATTTTTCATTTGTATTAAATATATAATTCGCAACAAAAGGCTTAAATTATCATTTAATCGTTTTAAAATTTAATTAATGCTGCTACCAAGTAATAATCATTTTAATTATATCAATAATAAAAATGATAATAATAATAATAATAATAATAATAATAATAATAATAATAATAATAATAATAATAATAATAATAATAATAATAATAACAACATGATCATTTTTATTTTTAACAAGGTTTTAAATTATTTATATTCATTTATCTTCAAAAATAGTCTAGCGCGTCGGCTTTTTCACTTTTTAAATATGAATTTTTAATATTTTTTGTTATTATTATTATTATTATTATTATTATTATTATTATTATTATTATTATTATTATTATTATTATTATTATTATTATTACAAACATTTATGCTCTAAGTTTGATTTGTGAGGCATTAATTTGTCTATCAAAGAAATCTAATAGGGAATAGTATAACTAATTATACAATTAAAGCTGGAGAATTATCTGGATATGGACACCAGACAATCAGACTCATCATGGAAAATCTGTACTAAATCTCGTCGTCAATAAATTTTTTTTGTCATGAAATTTATTCAAAATCTCAAAATTTATTTTCTTAATGGTCATAATAAAATTTTTCAAATAGTTAAAAATTTAATTTGTTATTGTTTTCCAATTTGAAACTTTATCCAATTGATTATCATTTTTGGTTCTTTCTAAGAATGAAAATCAATTATCGAAAATTGAATTTCTGTAAATATATTTCAGTTTATTAATGCCAGAAAATATTGAGAGATAAAAATTATTTTTTTCTCAAAGATTTGCAATATTTCAACAAAAATAAGTTTCAGTTTACACAAATTATGCATGTTTCTGCAGAACAAAATAGGACTATGCCATGGATCGTTTTTACAGTTTTTTGTTTTGAGATTTCACAAAAAATTTATTAGTGTATGTCAATTTTATTCATTGACTTGACTTTCAAAGATAAAAAAATATTTTTGGCTTTCATTGAATTCTGTCATTAAGGCCAACGCTGTCCAACTTATCATAGCCCGCGGGCCATATTTTCTTCACCAAACATTTCGAGGGCCAAGAAGGTTGATAAATGAAAAGTTAGTTTATGTTAATTAAAAAATTATTTTATTTATACTAAAAAGAAAACTTTAAAATATTCGTAATATATTAATGAGAACATTGTGGCCGTAATTGTTTAGCAACAATATCTTTTATGTCCACATCAATATTTGTTGTGGCAAGTCTAATTATATCTTCAAAAGTGGAATCTTTGAAACTGTTTCTATATTTTGACGTTATATATTTCATATCGGAGTATGCACATAATGTCGCATAATTCTATTTCATATTTAAGATCAACGGAGTTGATATCAATATTAATTGGATCACAAAATAAATCAATAGGCGGTTTAAGATCATCAAATTGAGAAAATTTTTCATTGAAATCTGTAATTTGCATATTCAATTTTGGTAGAAATATTTTAAAATTCGCGTCTATATTACATTCTTTAATTTCTTCATAGATCTCTTTGAAAGATTCAAAATGAAATAAATTATTTTGCTCCAAATAAAACCTTAACAATTTTAATTTGTTTCTAAATCCAGTAGCATATTTATAAAGGCAACACACATTTTGATTTTGTCCTTGTAAGGATTAATTCAAAATCTTTAAATAATTTGTAATGTCCGTTAGGAAAGCAAGTAAATAAATAAAATTTGCTGTCAAATTTTGATTGACGGCAATTTTTGTGAGAAAAAGTGTAGTAACATAAATTTATTCATAGTAAAATGTACTCGCGGCCCGTATCAAACAATACAAATTTTTATCAATTCTGATTTAAATTGATTACTTAAACAGCTGTTTTGTTGAGACAATTCATCCAACATAAATTTTAAAGTTATGTCAGCACTAAATAGATTTGTGTCTCGAAAAAAAGTTAAATTCACGCAATTTCTCACCAAGTAGTTTGACGCACTTCTCTGCTGGCATCGATCCATACACTCGCATTAAGTCAAGGTTCCAAATTATGTTATTTGCGTGAATGTTAATATTCATATATCAGCGATTTTCCACTCGTCAAACGTCAAACTAAATCTTTCGCCACGAACAGTTCGTGAAGATAAATTATTTATAATTTCATCACGTATTTTTTTGGGAATACGATAAAACTATATTCCTAATTGTGTTGAACGATTTAGGAATTTGTTGATGACCTTTACTTTTTAATAGCTCCTTCAAATCATATGGCTTACAAAGGGTTTTAAATGCCAGGCCATCTTTGCTTGTCATCCGAGATATTATTGCAGGTAAAGATTCATCAATGGTTTTGGTGAAAAATTTTGTAATTTTATCAAAAAATTAGCTTCGGTTGTTATTTTTACATTTTTTATTTCGCTTGAGCTTGAGGTTCCACAATTTAGATCTCTTTTCAATAAATTTATGTTAAGATGTGTTCTAATATGGCTACGTAAACATAGTGGTCATTCTGCCTGAAGATTTTATGGTTTTCGAGCAACCTTGAATTGTGCATAAACCTGCATTTCCATCTTTAGTACGGTTAAAATAATTACACGGTGAATCTTTATTCTTATCATTTACATTTGTATTATTCGCCATGCCTTGAAAAATATCAACACGTATAATATATATTAAATTTTAAAAAAACTCGTTACCATTTATAAAATTTACCAAAATGTAGGAGAAGTTCAAATTTAACAATTTTACAAAAAGACAATTTAAACAGTTTAAGTGTAAAACAAATTAAATTAATTAGTTGAAAAATTAAACTATCCAAAATTTTGAAAAAATTTTCAGAAATCAAAAAATGTGCGTTGGTTTATTTATCGAATTATCGATAATATTTAAAGGATTTATTGATAATTTTAAAATGATATTTCTTTATTAAGTCAGAAAATAGCAAAATGTTTGTTGAGAAAATAATTGTTTAAAATAATAATTGTTTATTTGCACAGACAAAATTTTCAATTTTAAAATGTTTAGCCAACCGGACAGATACGTTTTGGGTATTTGAAATGTATGGCATTTTTAATTTACTTTTTACTATATTACATGAAATAATGGAAATATGTTTTACATGTCAAAAAATTGGAGATATTGTCTTTGGATTTAAAAAACTGGAATATTTGTAAAATATAAACTGTTTGAATATTCAATATTAGAAAACTTCGTTTTATGAATTAATAATTTTTTTATTGTTGAATTCCACTTCCAATAGCGGTAATACCCTGCTATTGTCATACTTTTTTTAATTAATATTTTAATATTTTAATATTTTAATTTCTATTGCATTAAATAGCAGATTCATTTAATTTTGTTTAAAATCTCTAAAATTTTAGATACTGTAAAAAACAAAAAAAAGGTTTGGATATTAAATTGCATCTTCTGACGCATGATTGATCACAAAAGTTTGAATTATTATTATTATTATTATTATTATTATTATTATTATTATTATTATTATTATTATTATTATTATTATTATTATTATTATTATTATTATTATTATTATTATTATTATTATTATTATTATTATTATTATTATTATTATTATTATTATTATTATTATTATTATTATTATTATTATTATTATTATTATTATTATTATTATTATTATTATTATTATTATTATTATTATTGTAATTATTGTTATTATTGTTTTTATTGTTATTATTAATATTTTTATTAAAACCTATGGAACATTAAAACTTTGATTATTTAAAAATTAATTAATATTAATATATTCTTGATCCATTTCGTAAAATATTTTAGTTATACTTTTTTAAAATTTTTATTTCAATTTTTAATTGTTGATTAGGCCGTAACACGCTCTTCAAAGAATTCCAAGCGGCTCGTATGTGATAGACTTGTTGGCATTCATCAAAATATTATTACTTTATAATTTATTATATAAATAAATGAAATAAAAGTCATTTTGAACTAAACATTTTAATAGACCAAACGAGATATACAATGGCTGAGACATATAATAGTGAAATGAAAAATGTTTCAATAATTAAAAAACTAAAATGCGAAGTGAAGTATTTGTATAAATTGATAAGCTGTCATTTTATGACAGATGGTTGTCACAAATATTATTGGGAAAATAATTTATACATTCTCAATGTCCAAATGAATTATGAAATGAATTTTTGTTTATACGATTAGGATCAAGAGGCTCGAGGTTGACATTAATCACAGCATCATTGAGACTCGCATCGAATTAGTGTATTTTACAACTTTATTTCACTGATAATTTTTTTTAATTGCACTTCACCCTAATCTACAATTGTACATTGTTTATTTTTTTATTAGTGTATATATTTTTATTTTTTTTATTTATTATTTTTATTGTTCTGTACTTAAGTTGTTTAATCTGATGTTGAGTTTTAGAATTCTGGTTTATTAATTTTGGAAAATCTTTTTTTTTGTTTAAACCAATCAATTTAGCTTTTGGACAAAGGTGGGCAAACATTTAAAAAATATGAATAAAGAAGATTTTATCAAATTCTTTTGGCGAGATCTTATCGAAATGGAAAGTGGTATTTTGATAGTCTATATAACGAAGTAATTGAAGAATGTGAAACAGATCTTGATGAAGATAAATTTTAAGAAATGTCTTGTTATCAGTTTGTGATAATAAATATAATAAAAAATTGTGATAATATTACATTTACTGGGAGAATGGAGGATACTATAATGGGATCGAGTTTAGAAAATGGGAAATGATTTGATTTTTTGAGATTTTTTTTCATATTCAATAACAAAATTGAATATAAATGTCACGGACTCATTCCTTGTAATGGAAGATTTATGTAGTTGTGTAATAATAATGAAGGTAAGGACTGCTTTTCTGTAATGGATTCAATGTCATTTGGAATACAAATAATAATGAAATATCCCATGGTAGGAACTGGTATAAATATAATGTTATAGGCTTCGAATTACAATTTTCTAAGCGTGTATTTTAAAGAAAATAACTAATGAGATTTTAGGAAATAATTCTATAAATTATAAAAATTATAAAACTTTAATTTTAAATTTTAATAAATTAAAATATTATCTTAACATTTTTAGAAATAATTATAAAGGTTTATTCTAATTATTAATGAAATTTCTTATTTAAAAACGCCCAATTAACAAAATTTCAAATAATGAATAATAGATCAAAAGAAAGTATTTTAATATAAATATTTTAACAAACAAGAAAGGAACTAAATGTAAAATGAAAATTCACCACTGTTAACATTGGTGAGTTTCTGCTATGAATAAATACAAAACTTCATCACTATTAATTTTATTTATAATTATTAAAATTATTATTATTATTATTATTATTATTATTATTATTATTATTATTATTATTATTATTATTATTATTATTATTATTATTATTATTATTATTATTATTATTATTATTATTATTATTACTATTATTATTATTATTAGTATAAAGTGATGATTTCTTGGTAGCAGCAGCAATTAAATTTTAAACCATTAAATGATAATTTAAGCCTTTAATAATATATTTAATACAAATGAAAATATTTTTTTTTAATTTATTTATTTTTTATATTATTTTTTCCATTGAATTTATTAAAGAGAGTTTGAAGACTATAAATCAGTAATATATCGATGCTTGTTGATACTTGTTGAAATTCACTTGAAAAAAGCAGTGCCGAAAATTCGTGAGTATCAACAAACATCGATATAATACTGATTTAGTCTTCAAACTCTCTTTATAATAAATATGTATTAAATATATTATTTGCAGCAAAAGGCTTAAATTATCATTTAATTGTTTTAAAATATTATTATTATATTATTATTATTATTATTATTATTATTATTATTATTATTATTATTATTTTAAATATAAATACAAATAGTTCAGATATATAGTTTATTGAATTATTATTTAACTGACTTGATGAAACATTTGTCAATGTTTAGTCGCCAGATTATGAAAAGTTTCGTCAAGTCAAGTAGCTCGAAATAATGAAAATATTGCTGGAAATGAAAAACGAAGAAATACTATCTGCCACCGATTCAATATTTGTCAGTTGAGTGTTTATTAAGATCAGACTATTGAAATTGTGTTTTTCTCCCCGAAACGAAAACAATGTTTACTCATTTAAATGAAATAACCATTATTGAGAAAGTGTGATTTGAAAATTTTAGAATTATTTCATTTTTTTGGGAAAATTCTTTTTAATTACATTTAATTGTTAAAATTATCCAATGAGCATCAACTCTATTGAAATAGTTATTTTTAGAATATTTAATTTATTTGCTATTCGTTTTCAAGAGTTTTATTTATAATATTTTAATTTTTAGCTAATTCATTGCTCGTTGATAGTATGTAAATTTTGAAAATATTTTTAGGTATTTTTTTAAATAATTCTTTTTTAATTCAAAAATCCCTTTATCAATTTATATTCTAAGATCTAAGGAATTTCATTTTATTCATTTAAAAATATTCTTTACTGACAATGATTGGTTTTTTACGCTACACTTATTTGTTCAAAATACCTTTAATAAAAACTTGAGTACTAAAATCATTTATTTATTTTAATTTTAGAGTGATTGATATTTTAGACAATTAATGTTATAGATAATTCGGTAATAAAAGAAATAAGTGATATCAATATTAAACATTATAAAGCAGGTATTTTGTGCACAAATGGGTGTCTGTTAGAAACTTTAGGAAAAGTGAATCTCAAAATAAAGATAAGCAACAGAGTACTATTATGGTGGTATTGTATTTTTTAAATTTCTTTACAAAAATTTATATAAAGTGAATTTAAACAAAAAATAAGGAGCCACATTATTACGATACAGATATTTTAAATATTGAGGCTAATTTTGGGAAAAGGATAGCAGTTGATTTTAGAAAGATTACAGAATTATTAGACGTAAGGTAAGAAAACTGATTGAATAATATGTTAAAAAACAATGCTGGAGTATTTATGGTAGGTAAGTGGAATATTATAGGAAAATATTTACATGAAATTAAAACTTCAGGAAGATCAGTTAGATAAAACCCAGTTAGACGAAAACTTGCAAATTTAGATTAAAGATTAAAGATGAAATAAAATATTTAGAAAAAAATAATAAGAAAATGTAATTCTACTTGGAATTCCACATTAGTATGTGTTCTGAAGAAGAAATATATCAGACTTTGTTAAGATTTTAAAGGTTTAAACAAAATTACAGAAAGATTGTCTGATATTAAACAAATGCTTGATTCATTAAATAGATCAAAGTTTTTTAATATAATAAGTCTTGGCAATGCATATTTTCAAGTTCAGCTGAGGCAAAACTGCTTTCTTTACACGCAGAGGGAAATTTTGTTTCACTAGAATACCATTCAAAATTGCTGTGAAAGAAAATTGAATATGAAATCGAATATGAAAAATATTAATAGAAGATTGATTGTAAGTGAACTGTAACATGAACAGGAATAAATTTACCAAAACTTTGAGATTGGGGATAAAATACTAAAAATTAATGATGCAATTCTAGTAACATTTAATGAAATTACTAGAAAAAAACATAGCAGAAATTATATTTAGACATGGCAAATGACAAAATTAGTCTAAATGTTGAATAACCAAAGTTAATTGAATAACAAAATGTAAAAAAAGTTTCATAATATATTTTTATCTAACCAGGTCACTATGCAAAAATATGATATGAAAATGTTTGATGAGTATGCATTTATGTGTTTCATTATTATTATTATTATTATTATTATTATTATTATTATTATTATTATTATTATTATTATTATTATTATTATTATTATTATTATTATTATTATTATTATTATTATTATTATTATTATTATTATTATTATTATTATTATTATTATTATTATTGTTTTTATTATTAATACTCGTAGTAATAGAAAATCGCCAACTAGGTATATTAAAATATAACATTGCTATATATTTCGACCATTTAACAGTCTTCTTCAGGCTAAGAATCGTATTAATAACAACTAAATGAAAATAACAATATTCAAACAAATTAGCAACTAATAATCGTAATTAAACTTTGTCAAAAAAAAATATTTTAATAAAATTTTGAAAAACATTTTTTAGTCATATAAAACTTATTTTAATTTTAAACGATATGTTGATGATATTTTTTAGTGTTTAAGAATCGTGAGCATGTGAGGCCTTTCTTAAATTATATGAATGATTTGCAAATGAATATTAAATTTACGTGTGAAAAAGAAAAAATATCTATGATACCGTTTTTGGATCTCCTTATTCTACGGAAGGAGAAAGACTATCAGACTGAAATATACAGAAATGCGACTGATACTGGTCTTTATACTACTCCTGAGAGCTTTTGTGAATATAAATGCAAGCGAAATATGGCGAGAGGATTAATTTTCGTGCCTAGTCTCTATCATCCACGTTTATCAATTCAGTGAAAAGTATTGATTCTCTAGTTATTTTGCTTCTTAAAAATGAATATTCTAAATCTTTTCTTGGGCGCATGACCAAAAAGACTGTTGATAAATGGATGTTGAATACTCATGATCCTTGCACAGGTTTATCCGAAAATAATGATCCTATTTTTGATTTTGAAGTTAATATATTGTCAAGTTCAGAAGATGAAAAAATCAGATCTAAGCACACTGATCAAAAATATCTGTTGGTATTACTTTATTCTGGAGGTTTCAAAGAATTCAAGCATAAGATCCTTTAACATGTAGATAAGACTATATTTAGTATTATTTCAACGTCTTGGAAGGTTGGTAACACGTTCACTAATAAGTCTTCAACTCTAGATGGTCTGTGTTCAGAACTCGTGTATAAATTTTCATGTAATGGGTGTAATGCCACATACATTGGGGAGACTGTCCGTCATATTTGCACTCGAGTTCTTGGGCATTGCCGACGGAATGGATTGACCCACATTAGTGATCATTTTAGGAAGTGTACCAGCAAAAAAACAAGTATTGCTGATTTTAAGATCTTGTCGAAGAGCTTGATTAATTACTGGGGGCGAGTAATGTGTGAGGCGTTGCTATTTAGATCTTTAAATCCTATAAATAATATTCAAAGTGCCCGGTCTATAGGTATTTTGAATTTATTTAAATAATTTAACTTGTATATTTAATATTTGGGATCATGTTGTTTGTTAACATTTTTTGTATAAAAATGCAATTTTTAATTTTAATTTTTAAATTAATTTTTATATTAATTTTTAAAAAAGATTTTTGTGCATTTGAAAAATTAAAATAAGTTAGTTGTATATGATTAAAAAAATGTTTTTCAAAATTTTATTAAAATTTTTTTTTGAAACAGTTTTATTACGATTCTTAGCGAGAAGAAGACTGTTAAACGGTCGAAATATATAGCAATGTTATATTTTAATATACTTAGTTGGTGATTTTCTATTATAAAGACGTTGCCTTTCTTTGATTATTCGTAGTAATAATCTAATTATTATTAGTAATAAAATATAATTAGAAATACAAAATTTAAAAATAATTATGCAATTTAAGACAAATTTAATATAAAATTGTATATTTTAAATATCAACGATAAAAAATAAATTAAAATAGAAAAATGATAAGGAAAGAAATAAGTAAACGTTCATCATAAAATAATTGGAGCCTTAATTATGTAGTTCGTGTTTTTGTAAAAGTATTTTATATGTATATCTTCAGAAAATATATTCATTAAAGGAAATATTAAAAATTTAAACAAAATGATCAAAGGGCTTATTTATTCGAATTAATTAACTAAAAATGCATAATAAATTTTCTTCTTATTTTTACTAAAGTTAATAATTGCGATAATGAGTTATTTATGTAGAATAGCCAAATGTATTTTTAATTCTACGAAGACTCAATTAGATGAGATAATTATTATTATTTGTAAGTAATAAACTTTCAAATGTAAGAAATAAATAGTATAATAACAATAAAACAATTATATGAGGCAGTAATTTCCATACACTTTTTTTGTTCAAATATAATTTTAAAATTTTTAATTATTTCTATTTTTAATTTTATTTACTAATTATTACAGTTCTGAAAACTTATAAACAATTAATTTTGAATTAATTTGTCTCGTCTTAAAATAGTTATGAAAAAGGCGGATTGAAATTTTTGAAATGATATTTTAATGTTTTTAATTTATTTTTAATGCCTTTTACCAAATTAATTCCAGTGATAAAATGTAAGTGAAATTGTATTTAGTAAGAAGTGATTACATAGTCGAATTCCTGGTTAACAAAAGAAATAATAAAAAAATACAATAATAATATTTATTTAAGCAACACCCAATATGGTGGAACAAGTAGTTCAAGTAAACATACGCATAAGCATTGAAGCTTAACGCTTGATTTGATAATGTCTTTTTTGAATAAAACGCGCCTTAAAATAGGAATTCCTTTAATTATAAAAAATAATGTATATTCCTAAAAACTTTTGATTATAACGCAATGATTAAAACATCCCTCTTATTTAAAATCTTATACAGATCATTTAAACTTTTCATTAACATAATTTTGACAAAACACTTATTATTTATTGAAAAGAAAAATAATATTTCAACTTTTGATAAAAAATCTTTTGGGAAATCGAAATTGAAACTGTGACGGAAAGTGTACATATAAATTAATGTTCTCCTCTAAGACAGAAAATAAAAATAAACATTTCTCTCAAAGAATTTCATTGTACTGATTAAATTTAACATCAAACACAAAAGATTAATTTCAAAACAAATCCCAAACACCGAAATAGTATTTGGTATTTGACGAGAATTATTTCAGTGAATTTAAAAGTTTTAAATCAAGCCTCATGAGAATCATAAACAAATCTTGCGTGACTCGATAAAGTTTCCGAGTGACAAGATGTCGCTCTATCAAGAATCCTTTCAAATAAAGTGTTATGTATATTTGAAGCGTTAAAAACTTGTGAGTACTTGTTAAATAATTGTATAAATAAAAATTTCTTCATTTTATTTTAAATAAAAAAATTCAAAATTAAATTTATGAAATTAAGCAAAACCTTTTATTCAAAAAGCGAAATATTAATTTAATATTAATAAGAATTTTTCCAATAGGAAATTTACAGATATGGAAAAATGCAGATGTTTAATATGGCAGTTTGATTTACCTTACGATTAGGAAATATGAAAAAACTGTGTATTGGTAATATAATTCAAATATAATTATTTTTATAATATAGTAAAATTACTTACTTACCAAATGTTTTAATAGAGCAATGGAAAGTTAAATTAAATAAGGTTTTGTTTTAATTTATAAACCATTATAACTCATATATATACTCATATATATGTATATGAGTTATAATGGTTTATAAATTAAAACAAAACCTTATTTAATTTAACTTTCCATTGCTCTATTAAAACATTTGGTAAGTAAGTAATTGTTGCATGTTTATTGTTTTGCTAATTCCATTCAGATAAAGTTGTTACCATTGTCAGGATTTGTTTAGTGAAATAATTTATTGTTGAAATAGTTTGTAAGCTTTTGTCTTTTTGTAAATAATGACAATATTCAAAGCTTCCGGAAAAGCATTTAATTTAAGGTTCAATCAGATTTTCCAACCACAATGTTGAAAGCCGTTTAATAGTATTCAGATATTTCTTTTATTGTGAAAAGGGAATTATATTAAATCATATAATGACAATATAATTTAGGTAGTTGGTCTAAGGTGTCATTGGAAGCGTGTCTTGTTTTAATCTAGGAAACCTTTTTGAAGTTGTAACAATTTTTAATACAACTGGTCTAAATTTAGTTAATATTATATTTGAAAAAAATAATTAAAGAATCACTGGTACGAACTGCCATATTGATATTCCAGGTTTGGTTAACAATTTAGAAAAGACTCCTGAATATCAAAAACCCCAATCACACTTTAAATATAAAACTCATTTTTGAATGTTAGGTTTTGAACTGGTTTCGATAAGGTTGAATTTAAGATTAAAATGTGAAGAAAAACTAACTACATAAATCATGACATTGAAAAATTTTGGAAATACAAAATATTTTATTTTTTACTATTGAAAGATTTTCATTTTTTTTAGATTAATAATTTTATTCATTTTATATGGATTTTTGGTATAACCTTTTCAAGTTTTTGAGATATTATAAACATTATAAAGCAATAAATTCAAAGATAAAATTCAAAGAAAAATTAAAATAATTGTGTTGAAAAATAGTGAAATTGAGATGATAACGAGCAATGTAGAAAACATGTTAATGAAAAAATTAAATGTTGACAGTAAAATACGAATAAATTCTTTAATTTATATGAGATCAACATGATTAATTAGTTCGATTATTTTATTTTATTTAAAAAATTAATATTAATAAGTAATATTGATTTAATAATCAATTAATGCTAATCGAAATGTTTTTAAATTACCTATTGAATATTTTCGGATGGAAATAAGTAAAGAAAAATTCAGTGCGATACCAAAATTAATTGAAATTTAATTGAAATCTTTTCTAGAAATGTAATACTTAATTGATTGCTAATAGTTTTTTAATAATTTTTATTTTAATTACAAATTTTTATATTATAACTTGAATTGAAATAAATAAAAATTCACTTGAAAAAGGCAGTGCCGAAAATTCGTGAATATCAAAAACATTGATATCTTAAATGATTTCAATTTTTATCATTTTTATAGATTTAAAATTTACAAGTATTTTTGTAAAGTAGTGGTAAAAAAATCTCCATCACTTTTTATTTGATGAGTAGTATGGTTTTGAGCTTTGCAAGTCAATAAGACCTTTGGGCGTTTGTAAAGCACTTGGGGCCCTAATCAAATCAGCATTGATTGCTTTATTCTAACTTGCAAATTAAAAATTATACAAAATATTAATTTTGACATTGAGTGGTTTTTAATTTATTGATTTATAATTATGGTAAAAAGGGTCACCATTCCCCTGAGATTGTTATATTACTGTATTCCCTAAAGCTGCTATCGCAGAAATTAGAATTGCTGGTTTTGATCAAAGCTTTTTATCAAAGCCTTACAAAGCTCCAGAGGTCTGGCTGGCTTGCAAAGTTCAAAACCATACTAACCATACTAATGTTATCATTTAATTATAATTAGTCAAAATGCTCCTCTTATATGGTTGGGAGTCTTTTGATGAATCTTTCAGAATTATATTGGTGACTATAAATTGGTATCAGAAGATAATTTAAATTGTTAAAATGAGGAGTCAGAAATAAGAAATTACAATCTATTTGTTTTATTTATTTTTAAACAAACAATAGTAATTATCTTCCATTGTGTCCAAATCATGCAGAGGTACAAAGGTTTCCTCTTGTCTATTCGACATATGAGTATAATTAGTTAACTAATTAGGTTTTATATTTTTAATTAATCATATTATTTTTTAAAAATTTTATTCGATTATGTTAATAATGTTAATAAAAATATTTTATGCTATGTTGAAAACTGTATAAACACCATATATGACTTAATAATGTTGGTATTAATTTCACTCTGGAATACACTTCCGGAAAATAATTGTTTTGAGGATTTCTAGAATTTTTGAAAAATTTAATTTTTTTATCCCGGAACTAAATATTTTTGAACGTTCTTCAATATTATTTTCCCATACTGATTTGAATTCGGTAAAAATAAGTAGTATTTAATTTATTTGTTTTAATCTATCATTTTCTATATCATTTTGTTTATTAATAAAAATTATTGCAAGCAGTTCTATTATTTTTTTTAAATATATTTTTTATGCTTATCATGAAATGTATCTAGTTGAGATGATTTTTTAATATTATTTAAGATTTTTTTGGATCACTTTATAATTAATAACCCTTTGCGGTCCTATATCGAGTCTGACTAGACATTGACTTTCCACACAGGTCCTATGTCGAGTCTTTTTGAATGATTATTTATATTGTATGATTCTCATAAAATCAAATTTTAATTCCAAAAAATACCTTTTATTAAAAAGAACCCAATTTAGTTCAAGAAAATCATATATACAAAAAATAATTAAAACAATTGTAGACCTGATAGGTAACTTTTTTACGAACCGCAAAGGGTTAAAAAGTGAAATAGTTATTGATGATAGTAAAATAATTGTAAAAATATTGGGGGTGGGCAGTTATAAAATGAGGTTTAATTTTTAATGTTCCCAAATACGATTATATTAGTAAATGAGAATTTCAAGGAAGTAAGATCAAAAACTATATGAAATTTATGGGAAAATGTAATAAAAATGCTTTAACCACAGTCAACCAATTTATTTGTTTAAGTATTTGGTCTCTAAATAACACTCTAAACGTCTCTAAATCATTGTATTTTTTATGAATAACTTTACAGATTTTCTATTTAATGATAGACGCGAAAAATTTACAATTAACATTTCACAAAATAAGCTTGTTTATTAAATAACTATTATGGAAAAAAAATTATAAAAAGTTCAACAATTTGATAATAATATTGTGTTAACTTGATAAAATGAAATATATTTTTACTGTTTTTTTGGATTCACGGATGAAATAGATTTAATCAATTGAATAAATATTTACATTAATAATAACATTTTTGAGTGAAACTTTAGTTGAATAAATAATTCTACAATAGTTAAGTATAAATGTTTGGATGATATTTCACTCGCTATTGAATATTTTAAGTATTATTATTATTATTATTATTATTATTATTATTATTATTATTATTATTATTATTATTATTATTATTATTATTATTATTATTATTATTATTATTATTATTATTATTATTATTATTAATAATATTAATATTAATATTAATATTAATAATAAAAATATATTAATTATAATTATTATTAGAATTGTTATTATTATAAAAAATGGTAATCTTGTGGTATAAAAATTATGATCACTTTCAAATGTAATTAAGTATCTTCCTTTGCGTAAAAATAAGCATTTTATAATAAATCTGTTTGTTCATTATAATATTAATATTATAAAAAATATTCGTTCATTCTTTTATTTAATAACACAACCCAACAAATACTAATTTTATTTTCATAAAAAAATTCTGAAACATTTGACAACTAATATTTATTTAATTTCAATTATATAAATCTTTGAGAAGGTTTACCAAAGGTAAACTTTTCTTAATGAACAGGCGATGCTTTACATACTACTTCAATTTTTCTCAAATTCAAAATTTCTATAATTAAGCATTGAAACGCACTTCTTATGTTGACAATAATTGGAAAATTTTACTAAGTTTATCTTTGATTTTATATGTTATTTCTGCATCAATCATTTCCATATCATCAGTCTTTCTCCATTTCAGTAATGTCTTTAAATCAATAAATATATATCTTTTCTATTATATCAAGGATTTTATTTTTGTAAAAATGATTAAATTAAAATTAATTAATTTGTATTTTTATTTTTACATATTTTATTTATTTTCATTAATTTTCCTGTTTCAGTCAGTTTTTCATTACTAATTTCTATAATAATTCTTTGAAGTAGCATATCAATGTCATTTGCAGAAACTTTTTTATTTCTTAAAAACGAATTTTACAATTTTTTATTCAAAAAATTTTTGTTTAAAATACCAGTCATAATTTTAGAATTTTAAAGAATTCGTCATTTTTATCTTATTATTTTTAATTTAAAATGTCACAAAGAATATATTAATTTAATATAAAATTAAATTTTCAATATTCTAAAATCTTTATTGATAAATCTTCCCTATGATTGATGAAAGTCTCCAAAAGGTAAATTATTTGTTTTCTTTGGGTGTTATTAAAATTTTTAATTTTTAATGGAGCATTGAATGTATTTTTTATTTTTTAAATTCACTATTTTGACGCTGAAGTTGTGATAAATGATGGCAGATGATTTTGAACTGAAACGATAAAATAATTTTAAAATTTTGTCAATTATTTTTTGAAAATTTATGTTTAAGTCACTTCATTCAAATAACAAAAATGTCAATTTTCTTAATTAGAATACTGCAAATTATTCTTA
Organism: Schmidtea polychroa; assembly: GCA_959609185.1. Lineage (NCBI taxonomy): Eukaryota > Metazoa > Platyhelminthes > Tricladida > Dugesiidae > Schmidtea > Schmidtea polychroa. The sequence goes on along the minus strand of CAUHTR010007388.1, from coordinate 16,169 downwards.
TTGTTCATTTATTTGTAGGGTTTTTTTTGTAAAAAATGGAACTTTATATTTTTATTTATATATCTAACATCTCAAGCTCTTGAGAATCAAATAAATAGCTGCTAAAAATAAACATAAATTGTGGATATCAAGTAGGATACATTTATAATTTTTTTGTCAATCAAACCTCTGGTGTACCAACCCGGTGGGATGAACACCACCATAACCTTTGTAATAACACGAATTAAACATCCTGTAAAAATAAAATTTCATTATTTTATTATCAAATACCAATTGCTATCAACTCTTTTATTTTTTTGCAAAAAATGAGTGATCTCTTTTATATATTTCGGAATGAAAATATTAAGATTAAAAGAAATTTAATTTAAACAAATTTCGGTTAATTCACAGTAAACTTTGATAAAGATTATTCAAATTTTTTGTTAAAATAAATTTTCCAAGATTTGGACAAAATTAAGGTATTGTTCAAAATGGTCTTACTTTAAAGAAGTAAAAATTGAACACATTTTGATTATCAAAAGTTGTAAAAGAGAATCTATTATTTGTAAGAAACATAATTGACATTTAATGCTCTTAAATTTATTTGAATATTTATCCAAAAATGACCATCAATTATTTCTATGTCATTTCTTTTTATTTTGAATGATTAAAATCTTGTAGTTTGAAATAACCTTGTAAACATTGTTGGACCTAAATTTTTTGTGCAACTCAGTTGAATGAAAATTGGCAGATTCGTATTATGACTTTATAATATAAGTTACAGAAAAATGTTGAATAAATTAATGAGTTTTACATGGAGCTCAACGTAGAATCTGAAAAAGAAAATATGTTTTCCAAAGTTGGTCATAGATAATTTTAAAATTGCCCTATATTTTCTTTTGTCAAAAATACGATAGATTGTAGAATCCATAAAAATCTCAAATTAAATAGTATCATATTTTCAAATTATATTTGATTAAAATATTTAAAATTTTATTAAATATTTCTTTGATTTAAACAAAATTGTTATTTAAAATTAAAATCCTACTGAAGTTTTATCATTTGTCATTCTATCTGTCGTTATATCTATGAAAAATATCAACTGTTTTTGTTGATTTATTACATCTTTTAAAATTTGCCGCAATTTTGATATCTAATATTGAGGGCTCTATATTATATATATATATATATATATATTTATTTTACTTATATTTATTTATTTATTAATTTGTATATATTATTCTGCATTATTATGTATTATTATTATTATTATTATTATTATTATTATTATTATTATTATTATTATTATTATTATTATTATTATTATTATTATTATTATTATTATTATTATTATTATTATTATTATGTATTATGTATTATGTATTATTATTATTATTATTATTATTATTATTATTATTATTATTATTATTATTATTATTATTTGTATTAGCTTAATTATTTATAGTTGAGTGATTTATCTTGCTTTTTCAAAATTTTTATTTTTATAATAATTTATTGATCATTTATTTAAAGAATTAAAAATCAAAGTAATATCACTAAACAAATTTATAAACAAAAGAAATTTTATTAAATTTACTGAATGAATTGAAATTTATTTATAATGGATTTCGGTATTACTTATAAAGCAATCTCCTCATATATCATATAAAAAAATATTTTGCGTGATTTATTTTTTTTTCATTTGTGAACTGAAAATTAATTTAATGGATGAATATTTTTTCATTGATTAAATTTTTTGAAACGAGATTGATTGATTTATAAATTTATTTATCGATTGATTTTTTTAATTAATTTAAAAAATAAAATACAATTCATACCATTTTCGTGTGTGTTGAAGAGAATATTATCATCATAAAAATCAATTCTGTGAAAAACATTTCATGAAATCAATAAAATGACAGAAAGAATTTTAGCACAAATGTTAATAAAATTATTTTATAGGTGCTTTTGTTTGGTTTATTATTTTGACCAATCAGAATTTCAGTTTTCCGATATCCTGAAATATTTCAAAGAAATAATAAATAAATTAATATACATAGATAATATTAATTAATTAATTAGAACAATTAAAAATTTAATTAAATTGCACTTGTAATTTAAAGCGGTTTATGGATACTTTGACTCCCATTAAAAAATTTCATTTGATAAATCATCTTCTTTGAAACGATACATTAAATGATTAAAGTGCAATGTAAATAGTGCTAGATCTATTCCAAAAATATTGGAACGTTTTTATTTAATATTTATTGAATTAAAAAATTTCCGCACCTTGTTTCTTTTGAATTCCACTGGGATATTTAAAAAATAACGGTTGAGTAAATATTAGTATTACTCCAGCTGAATTACAAAATTTTGATTGAATTTTAGCCGGACTCATCCTTAAATTAGTAAGTCTCATTCAAGTCGCCATTACACTAGTATGTTAACGTGTGACCAGGAATGAGCCTTGATTGTTTGTATTATAACAGTTTCTTTTTTTGTATAATTTTTATTTTTATATGTTTTAACTATGAAACTTTAAAAGATTACACTTTTTAGAATTTTAACCGTTAATTTTAATAAGTATGGTTATATATATTATTTTTTAGCCATTATACATTATTGAACGTCTGGATCAAAATTCGTGGTCAGCTGTGCTGGCCTACCGTCAGCAAACGGTTAAGATGTTTTGCGAAACAATTGTGTTTGATGGAAATATTTTTAAAGATAATTATTTATTTATGAAAGATACTATTGTTGTATACAGGAGACGTAGTACAAAAACAAATTTAGCCAGATTCGGATCTTTTTTTTGAGAAGTAATTAAAACTTCATGTATATTTGTTAAAAATGCAATATATGTAACATAAAGAAGCATGTTATTTTAAAAACTTAATTATCAGTTACTGGTTTTGATGATACCTAAATAATAAAATTAAATAATGAATAAACGAGTAAAATTATTAAGGAAACCAATTGCCATGAAAGAGGATGCTGTAGCAAACCTCCAAAAATCAGGATGAAGGAATTTTTTAAATGAAAAAGGAATAACAAAAATATCAATTAATAAAACAACGAATAAAGAGTTCGTTATTAATTTATTAGTGCAAATTGAAAATAGTACTATTGGTTAATAATGGATTATAAGACCATTGTAAACATACTGTATTATCAGTCATTATAGCGTTGATGAAGACTTTATTCTAGATTTAATGGCCTTAATTGTATCTAAATTATTCAATTTTACAGTTAAGTATTCATGTTTGAGTACTGTTCTTAGTATAATTAGCGTTAGAAGTATTTTAATTTTATTATAATTATTATTATTATTATTATTATTATTATTATTATTATTATTATTATTATTATTATTATTATTATTATTATTATTATTATTATTATGTTTTAATATTATAAAATTGTTTTATTAATTTGATGAAGGTCAACAACAGCTGACTTGGCTACAAATTGTTAGTTTCTAATTAATCATTTTCAGCAGCAAATTCAAGTTGTCAAAAGTAGCTATTTAAGTGAGAATCAATAAAAAAACTATCGGCATCATTTAGCAAGTGTGTATCTTGCATTTACATGTTTAACAATTTTTCATGCAGTCGTGATTCTATATAATCAGATCATGTGAATTGTAATGTCGATAATACATTATTGAGAGATAAAGCGAAAATCAAAAATTATTATTTAACCGTCATTTCACAGCAACATGACTGTATATTCCAAATTTTCGAACAGCCTAACACAAAGTAATATAACTAAAATTATTTCCTTATATTAATATAATGAAAAGATTTCCAGTGTTGAAACCAACATTGCATTACAATAGAGGTAACTTCATCAATTCAAAATTGGAACCTTCGTTCTTATAAATGACAAATTTCATAATGATGTTTTTATCTAACACGATTTTGGAAATATTTTCCAATTTTTTTTCAAATTTCTTGTAATTTCTGGTTTAACTCATTATGAATATTAATAATAAACATTTTTCAATAGTAAAAATTAAATGCACAACTTCTAAATTAAAATCTTAATAAACAATAAATATTTTAAAAACATTTCTATTTTTTCCAACAGCATTTTTTTTGAAAATATTAAATTAGTTCAACAACAAAATGAAAATTTTATTCTTAATAATTTTTAAAATACATTCAATGTTTATTTAGCTACAAAATCATTAAAGCCCATTTAAAAATCAAATTACTAAAAGGTTTAAAAATTATTTAAATTATTATTATAAGGGATGCGGAAAAATTAACGCTCTTTATTCTTTTATTGTTTTCTACTATATATATTTCTATTTTTAGTTTTATATGATATAGTTTTTGTATTTATGTTATAATGTGACGACCTTTCTCTTTATTTCAATAATATTAAATAAATATGGTCAAGCGATTAACGATAGAACCAAATTAATAAAATAAATTAAATTATTAAAAAGCAATTTATAATAATTTATAATAATTTATTATAATGATTTATTTCAATTTATTTATATTCAATTTTTTAGATAATACATTTCGTTTGGGATGTAATATGTCGTGATAATAATTACTTGAAAAATCTTTAGAATCAAAAACAGAAGTTTGATTAAAAATAGTTATAAATTTTATATAAATTTCAGTTTGTGGTGAAATTTGGTATTTTAAAAAATCATTTTAATAATTTTACTAAAATTTCACAAGACTCACTTACAGTAATTTTGATATGATTTAAATTTTAAATTGTTCTGCTACCGATAAACTACTGTTAATATTTTATATTAAATATATTTAAAAAAGCAATAAAATATAGATATTTTAATTCTGCAGGATTATCAAGAATCTAGTGAGAAAACTTAGCCTTCAAAGAAATAATTTATAAATTAGGGCAAACATTAAGAAAGAAATCCATTCACGTAAATTTTATATATTACTCTGATATATAATTTAAATGTAAATGTTTTTGTGAATTAATTTAAACTTTGAAAAGAAATACTGAAAAAGCAATATTTTTGAGTTTTAATTTTAGAGAAAATTAACATTGAAATAATTAATAATAATTTATAATAATTTTAATAATTATTATAGTTATTATAGCTACAAATTTTATATAAATTTCAGTTTGTGTTAAAATTTTATATTTTAAAAAATCATTTTACTAATTTTACTAAAATTTCACAAATCTCACTTTTTAATGATTTAAATTTTAAATTGTTCTGCTACCGATAAACTACTGTTAATATTTTGTTCCATAATATATTCTAATAATGAAATTTTTACAACAGTTAAAAATTTTTAAATGAGTCACCTAAAAAATAAAATTATATTTAATTTATTGTAACATGGGATGTATTAATTCAAGAAATATAGAGAACAACATAATTATGCATTTAATATTCCAGTACAGAATATATCATTATTTTAACTCTAAGTGATTAGTGAGTAAAATATTTCGACTCATTAATTAGTAAAGTGAATCTCAAGAACAAGGGTTATGATTACAAGGAGATAGTGTTTTACAGACAAAGGTGACATAACACTTAATAAATGAAACGCAGAAATTTGTGTTAAATTAGAAAAATCATTGAAACTCGTAAAATACAATATAATTGACTTTTAAAAAAAAATATTTTTTAGCAATTTTTTTCGAATATTGAGCGCAAAGCGAGTGTCTCTAACTCTTTGGCGTCCTTGGCAAATGCCAAGTTTACCCTAAGGAAGAGTCGGTCCTGATTATGTAATAAATAATAGACAGCGATATAATATGAGGATTTAGATAATTGAGATTAATGAATCATATATGCAGGCATTCATATACATAAATTATAAGGTTTTACACAACATAATATTAGAATCAGAACAACCAAATATTCCAATACAATTGAAACTCAAAAGCCGAATTAAACAATCTTCAGCCATTTTTAATTATTGTTAGTTTAATGAATTTTCAATAATAGCATGAATCTTTTTGAGCAATCAATTTTGCAGTTTTGTAATATGGTTGAAGACCTTCATTTTTTGTCAAATTTGATTGTAAAGATTTTTTTATCAATTTTTGCACTTCGAAAATCTATTGTCAAAGATTTAAAAACCAAAGGCACTTAATCATTATGGTCTTTTCTAAATTTTAGATTTTGATAATTTCATTTTTCCATTCGAAAATGAATTATAACAGAGAAGATACTTTGGTCACTGCTTTTTGTTGGTAAGGTTAGAAATTATGCGCAAGTCTCTAAGGTACTCAACGATGTTTCTTGATGGATTAGGCCTAATAAACACGGACTTTCGGAAAACTTATATATTAGGCAAAAGGTTAAATATTCTACATGTTTTGCTAAATTTTTATAAGTTGACTATTTTATATATTCTAAAAGTAAAATATTGGATGACAGGATTCTTTAAACGTTTTGCAATATATTTATTTTGCATTTATTGTAAAGTAAAGTATGTTCATACAGTTTTTGTTTTCTTTTGAACATAATATTATGAACACTTTAGCTTTTTTTCTTAATTTATTTTGCTTATATTGTCTTTTCATTTTTTTTATTTCCGGTTGTTGTGTTACGGCTATTATGCAGTAATAAAGCTGATAGATAAATATTTATAATTTGTTTTCAAAAAATTATTTATAAATGTTAAATTAAACATGAAGTTATTTTTAAATGGCACCAAAACGGCTTTGCACCAAAACGGCATTGAGCCAAAACGGTCGCGCTAAACCGTTCTGCTTCGGCAAAATTTATATATCAAATGTTATTTTTTCAAGTATGTCAAATGTATTTATATAGATAATTAAATTAATCTTTTTCTTATTCATTTAATTATCTATTTGTGAATACAATCTTACATTTATTATGATTAAATAGAACATTTAATCAAGACATGGCCGTTCTGTAACTTTTATGCATTCATTTTTATTTATTTTAATTAAAAAAATAATACAAAGAAATTATAAAGCAATTTTTCTAGCTTTTTGCTGGCAAATTCATCAATTATATCATTGTAATCAATTGTTTGAATTTTCATCGTTGTGTTTTTTCTTTCAATTCGTGATATTTGTTTGCTATTGAAGTTTTTCTAATGTATTTTATATTTGGGGCCCCTCAAAAATAGGGACCCAGTGCGATTGCACTTGTTAAACTTGTGATAGTACGGCGCTGAATCAAGACACTTAATTTTTAATTTAAAAACTTTACAAAGTATGTGATGGTTTTGACAGAAAAGTAGCAGTAGTGAGTTGAGTTATAAGAATTGCACAGTTATATTCGTCAAACTAATAATTGCTGTTGAAGTAAGTAAATTTAAAATGAAATTTTCAAAATATATTTGAAAATAACTTTTTTTCTAGTTATTTCTTAAAGAAATTTTGACACGGAAATTATGTCATTTACAATTCATAATTTAGTTTTAATAAACAGTTACTCGTGGCAACTTAGACGCGCTCAACAGATCGGAAATAAGAATTTAAGTTTTAATTGCAATATAGTATAATTTAATAAAAATGAATGAAGGAAATTTATGACTATTAATAGAAAAATTATAATTAGATAATAATCATGTAATTTTCACTGAGAAATTAATTTTGAAAATAATTTTATAATTTCACAATAAATTTATATTTATTCTATAAGAACACAATGAACAGACGTACGCGAAATTGATTATAAACAGTACAAATTATAAATTTCACAATACAGAAATATAACGTGGGAATTCCCCATGTTATATAGGGGGACACATTTTATACGATGGACATGAAATCGCGTAATATGTAAACGCGTTATTAGAGTAACGTGCTATAGGGGATTGCTGTAATTAGAATACGAGGTAAAAAGAAAATTTAGAATCTGACATCAGATTTTGTAAATTATTAAGTAACTTAATTGACAATTAATTACAAATTACGTCAGACAGACATGCATAATAAGAAAATTACTTAAAATTTCTAATTTATAAATGAATAGGAGTTGATTAATATTTTATAAAAATGCTACCGGAGAAAAGTGCATTCTTTTATTCGGCTTTGCAAAACTATTTTATAAAAATATACTTGATAAAATATGTATTAGCAATTTTAGAGTAATTTTTGGAGAGTGAGCATCAGCAGAAAGTGAAAAGAAGATTTGTTCTCTTTATGAAGATGATATCAGGGATAAAGGGGAAATTACAAAGAATCGATAAAATCAAACAATCAAATACGGCAAGGTCATTCATGATTAATAAATATAAATTGAAATTGGAAAGACAAAATCGAAATTAAAATTTCATATTATGATATCTAGTCCACAATAACGGACAAATCTTGTTTGGATTATTATATAAAGAAATAAAAAATAGAAGCACGGTTAAAATCAAAAAAAACACCAAAAATAATAAAAATACAAAAATTAATTAAAATTCATCAAAAATTGAAAATTAATGGTTGAATGCCGAATCATGAGAAGAACCCAAAAATGATAATAAAAATTTAATGAAAGGGTCCTAGAAAAAGTTCTAAGGAAATAACAATGTAATTAAAATGAATTAATTTGCTAATGAAAAACCGAGTTGTGTGGAGATGTTAGGTTCGTGGTTATTCGAACTAACACAATTCTATCGTTCTGACTCCAAATAATAATACGCGTGTAGGTAACGAAATAAATAAATAACAATATGGTTTTAAATATTTTACAAAGTTATTTTACTTGTACAACAAAAACTGGTTGCTTACTAAAGAACAGACAATGGTTATACAAACCGCCCTAAAGGTTATTTCTAAGAATTAAGGCTGGCCCTAAATGCACCAACAGTCAAATATAGGTGAAGAGACAAAGATGAGGGTAGTTTTCCCGAATATTGCGCGATAGTATCAAACAAAAAAAATGGTTGATACTTGTAAGAAATGTTATTTTAAATGAAGTGAAACACCTACAAAAAATGAACGTAAGCTGACGCTTGTGCCCTTGCTAAATTTACTTTAATCTTTACAAAAATGTATGCTTAAAAATTTTACAATTTATAATTAACGATATTTACCGCTACGCTTTTTCAGTGAATTCCAATTGTTAATAAATATCCAACTTGTTCGATCAATAACCAACTATTAATTCCAACTTTATTATTCAGATAACTTTTCCGACAAATCGCTAAAATTCGAAATGCTTTTATTTAGCAACACGATCAATCGATTACTATGAGATATCTAGATTTCGCTTGTCTAGAATTTCTTCTTCCACAGAATTTTCTGTAATTAATTTGTCTTCCTCTTTAATAGTGTTATAATCTGTATCGATGCGATCTGGTTTTCTCACTGTCTGTATGTTTGCCTCAATTGTCGTCCCTAAACTAAAATTCTTATCTATATTTATATTATCCAATATTAACTTATTCTATGTATAATAATTGTTTAATTACTATACATATATATATACTATAAACATTACAAGCTTTGTGATACCCAGTGCAAATCCCAATAGTAGACTAGTTTCGAGCTTTTGGCTCTAATCAGTACTTTGCAGGAAATATTTTTCTGTGATTTAGCTAATTTGCAAGTGATGTGATTTCCAGTGTAGCAGGGAAAGTATGCAATAGAGTTAAGGTTTATGGATGCACTTGTAAACAGTTTCTTTGTATAGACCGTGTTTCCAGAGGCGTATATGATTTTCATACGCTATGTTTACAAGTTACAAATTACAAATGCCTCAGTTGTTTAAATTTTCTTAAAATAATTAGCTTTATTTTGAATTTGCATTATTGAAAGCGAAGAGGATTTTAATTTAAATGATTTGAACAATTATAATTGACCTTTGTAGATTTGATATTTTTGAACAAATAATTCATAAATATTTACTGAATGTGGGAAGTCATTAAAAATGCCTAATTAAATTTCAGCAATCTAAAAATCATAAAATGAAACAAATTTCCAAGTCAATTCATTTCCCCATCTCACAAATGTCAATTCCGTGATTGGGACATTAAGGTCGCATTGGTTATCCTGTCAAGAATTATTAATAAAACTTTCGGGTATTGGATTTCAATATGATGAGAAAAACATTTTTTCATTTTCTAAATTTAATAAATTTATCAAACAGTGCTAAATTAATAATTTAAAATCAGTCAAAAATTTATTGAAAATTAATTTAAATTGGAAACTTGTCAAATATAATTTTGGGATTTATAATGAATATGATTTGGCAACTATAAGCTCTGAATGCTCAATAAATTTTTCTACAAAATAAAATTTACAACTCGATTTTTTCATCACTTGAACAAAGTACAAAAGATTGAATGTTTATTTATTTAGATTGAATAAATAAATTGAAGTAAATTAATTTTAATGATTTCTTGAAAGTAAATTATCACATGTATACAAAATTTGATTGCTTAAATTATTCAGAAAACTCAGTATAAAGTCATATACAAATTACTTGTCTACAAAATTATTTTGGTCTGGTTTCTAAGATTTTTCAACTGATTTATAACAATTTGGCAAAGCTGAATCCAAGAATGGCACCATTTTTCTATATCAGGTTATGTTTTTCTGCCAACTCGATTTTAAAGAAATCATTATACAGTGGGAAATCAGACTTCTGATTTCAACAAGAACTTTGTATTTCTTAACATATTATATCAAGAAGTTACAGAAACTGATGTTTTTCAGCATCATTGTTACAAATTCATGGCTTGAACTTGAGTTTCTTTGTACTCCCTGAAAAATTAACAGCAGTAATCTGCCATCATTACTGCATCCCAAAGCCCCTGATACCTTGTCTCTATCTCTTTCAGATCTTAATGGAACCCCTCCCCTTGTTCGTCATTCATTGATCCAAGATTCTCAGGAAACCAACTCAAATGGGAGAACAGGTAGTGCATTTTAATGCTCATGTTGCATCCAGGGTTTCTAAAAGCAGTCAGCATTTTGGTAACAATTTCTTCATAGTTCATGGTATTCTTGTTGGTAAAATATTTTTAAATAAATGCAATTAATACTTATTATTAATATCTCCATTCTTATCTGCCTCCTTGGTTTGACTGTTTCATATTAAAGTCTAGCAAATTTTTCGAGCCTTAATGATGAAGCGACATTCGTAATCTTTCAGGCATTTTAGCATTTTCCATTTTGTATCTGTTGATATAAGGTCTTTGCGATTAGGCTTCCATTCCATTTCCTAAAATATGCCTCATGAATCATTCAATGTCATTCTTTGTAAGATTTATTCAAGGTAAGGTGGAATCCTTCTTATGGCTTTTCTTTGGTGCTAAATTTGATGTTGCATCCTATATGACTTTTTCTGGTTATAAATTTAACCTTAATATCGTGAGATTTATTCAGCGTCATTATTGAATTTTTTATTCTGTCGAGCCATATTCCATCAAACCATTTTATGTCATTGGTTATATTGTTCATCGTTGTTTCTGTTCTTGTTCCAGCTATATCCATCAACTATTCTGTCAGGATATTGACGATAGCTATATGATTGCTGTTGATGAGCTTTAAGAATCGGTTAGTTGTTTGAATGAGCTGTTCATTTACTACTTTTATGATGCCCAAGTCTCCTTTTTCTTTAACTATGTAGATGACTGTGCCCATAAAGGGGCTTTGTGGGTTAGGTCGAGCACTTTATTAGCTTTTATTAACATTCTTATGTTATCGTCCAAATTTTCGCTTAAGTTTTTGCGATTTTCTTGCAATATATTTCAAATGTCAGAATATATTAGCAGGGTTTTGAGCTTGGTTGTTTTTTTTCCTGGCTTTATTAGTAGCTTTGTTGTGAAAGTTTTTCATGATTCTGGTACTTCTTCAGTTTCCATTATTCAATTGTAAATTGGAAATTGATCTTGGAATTCTTACAATCGTTCTTTTGATTAAAAAGTTAAAGAAGCTTACTGCATGGTGTTGGTCAATAGGCTTTTCAAATTTGCAAATCTTCCTTTCTAAATTCTGTGAATTTAAGATTCCGTTTCATTTTTTCGGTCCATTGTTCTGGGATGGTGAAGTACAGTGCTATATCGGTCTAGTTTATATTTTTTTCAAGTCCTCTGATGAATCTTTAACGATTGTTTCAATTAGGGTTAACGTTCTAGCGTAGTCAGGAATTTGTTTGTTGTAAATGAAGTTTATTGAGACGAATCTTCTTATATTATTGAAGTCGTTCTTTGATACGCTAGTCTCTGTTATTTGTTCAAAAATTTTTTTTGTGAACCATGGCCTAGCTCGAATCTACTTTTTAAGCAATTTTGATATTGCTTTTTTGATATCTTTTTCTTTGTTGCCGATTTAATTCTGGCCTGTTCTTTTCTTTTGATCTCTGGAATATTGGAATTCATTAGTATCTTCTATCTGTGGTTGTTCTACATTCAGGTCAACTTGGTAGGCATCAGAAGTTAGGTTCCCAGAAGGGTAACATAATAAATATCTTCACTCATACCCCCCCCCCCCAATTTTTCATTTGGCTTAATCAATTCATATCAACAGTGCTTCTGTGTCTATCACTTGTATTAATATTCATTTTATATCGTTATATCCAAATAGCACAAATAGCAAATGTTACTGCAGAGCTAAAATGATCTTAATAATGGGCAATGATAAAAAAACCGCTTTCCGTCCTTCAAACTATGTTCGTTTTGCCGTCCATCTGTTAATAACATTGTGACGCTGATGTTTCCCATGAGTTCACTGATCACATTAAAACTTATTAACAGTAAATATAAAATATCAATAAATCGTACAATTCTAACTTTGAAATATGAAATTTTAAAATTTGCCGAAAAAAGTTTATAAAATGAGTTTTTATTATTGAAATTTAATAGAAGTATTTTTGAATGGCGATTAAATGATCAGTTGTGACTAAAAATTAATTAATGGAAGCTCATTGGTCAGCATATAACCGGTTAACAGATTGCACACAATCACAGCAGCACACACACCGCATCGTATATAGAAACCGTTTGCACAAAAGAATACGTAAAGATTAATTATTTGTACAAAAACAGAATACGTTGACCATGTTTTTTTAATCGATATTTTCAAATGATTGTAAATGGAGCTTATTTACAAAATTTTGATTTTGAGTAAATTTTGTTTGATATTTATTTGAAAAGATTTATGTCAAAAATAGGTTTCCTATCAACCTTTCGCAATTGCTTCTGTGAAGTGAGTCTTAAAATTATTCTTCAACCTCCTATGGCGACTTTGGAATGTACTATTTCGCATATTTTAGACGCGTCGTCAGCTATATTAATGTGTCCAAATGAGGAAATGTGCTTTCAAAACTGTCATCGATTATGTCCTGGTAAAACCTGTGTTGGTAACGAAATTTCTTGTGCATTTTCAGAGTTTGGTAGCACGAAAAGATTCATTTACATTTTTAATACTTCAAATCCGATAAATCATGGTGAATGGGCATGTCATTATGGTTCAATGAAAGGATCAACAGTAGTATTTTTTAGGTCATCACCTAATACTAATAAATTACGAGAAGTACCAATCAATTTTAACAGATCCCAAGTTAAACAACCGACCAAAAATCAAAATTTGACTGGTATTAAAGTTTAAATTAATTCATATAAACTATAAAGTTTATTTAAATAATCTGAAATATAAAGAATATTTTAATCATCAAATTACTATTATATTTATTCATTTTAATATTTAGTAGGGAAAAATACATATTATATTTTCCAAATACTTTAAAAGTTTATTTATAAGTTATCAAGGTTCTAGCCAGGGGATCTCAAGAAATTTTGTCTAAGTCGAGAGCGCCCTTGGCAAACTTTTATGAAGCGCCTACCCTAAAGAATGTCAACTGAAACATTACGTTTCAATCTATATAACTATATAAGCTAACCCAATCAAACTTTGCCAAACCTAACCTGATCAACCTTGACTAATTTGCAAGGTTTGATGAGGCTAGCTTATATAGTTTAGGGGACATGGTCACATTTGTATTTTAAAATTCTGCAATAAAAACATTCTTTGATTTTTAATTCTAAGAAATGCATACAAATCCTTACGAGACGTCACCAAATTTGAGCTAGAATACAGTTAAATTCAATCATTATTTGAAGATAAATTTATTATAAAAAAATGTTAAATCATCAAACGCTTTTTTTAATAGTAATTTATAAAAAATATTTTTACGCCTTACAAAATTGATCGCCCTAGGCGACCGCCTACTTCGCCAATATGGAAGAGCCGTCCCTGGTTCTAGCTGATATCTACTAAAAATAACTGATGATAATAAAATTTTTGAAAAGTTCATATTTATTATTTCTTTTTATCATATTTCTTTCACCTTGTTTTAAAATAGTATGTTAAAAACATACACTGCTCGCTTTTAACTATAATTAAGGATATACATTTGTCTGTCCAAAGATTCCTAACTACATCTAAGGCACTTTACTATTTTTAGCTTAACATGACATTATCTGTAATAAAATTGATTATTTTAAATAAGTAATTTTTGAAATTTAAATTAAACAGAAAATAATAATGATTAGTAAAAAATTAATCATAATAATAATCATTACTTTCAAATAACTAAATTATTAAACAATCTGACAAAAACGCTCTCTTTAAGGTTTTCACAAATGAAAGTTGTACACCGAAGCAATTCTATGTTGTGATTGTATATTGTACAAAACATTGTATAATATTATATCACTCAAATCGATGACGCACGTAACATGTTATGAGTACGTAATAGGAGTTAAATTTTTTATAATTATGACGCGGTTTTACTTAAAGTTATATATAAGTAAATAGCACTTGCTAATGATTTTATTCCAAAATATAAATTAGCAAAAACATACAGGACCTGTGTATGTCTGGTATTGGAAATTTCCTTCTTTTGTTCAATTTAAAATTTGAATTGTAATTAACTTTCAAAATGTCTATCATAGATAACTCCAAGATAGCGATTATATTCTTATCGGGCCAATAAGGCTCCAGCATAGGGCTAACATAACATGATGTAACTTGTATAAATAAGGACTAAGGAAGTAGATTCAAGAAACGTTTAAGCATTATGTTATTAAAGTTTTGAACTAATAAATTCCTTAAGTTGTTGATACTTTTATTACTTTCATTTTTAATAGAAACATACTGATGGAAAATCCATCACTGATCCTAATACTTTAAATCAAATCTTGTAGAAATTATAAAACTAATAATAATGACTTACAGGGTTTTTCATCATATTTTGACATTTTGTCAATCAATTTTGACATTTTGTCAATCAATTTTGACATTTTGTTAATTTTAGAAGAAAATTAAAAATTAAATTAAAAATTAAATTAAAAAATAAATTAATAAATAAATTAATAAAATTAAAAAAAAATGAGAAAGTAAATAAAAATACTACTTTTATTCATCAATAACCGGCTCATTTCTTATGCAAAAAGGTAAAAACCCTAACATATGCTAAAATAATTTTTACAATCATCAGATGAAATAAGGGAAGAACCATTCTCAATATTTTCGAATAACTGATCTTCACCTTCAGGTCTCGAACTACGGTATAAATTGTTTCCATTTTGAAAATAGGTTCTCTATAGGGTTAAGAAATGGAGATAAGGTGGCAAAAATAGGATTCTATGTCCTGATATTTCAATTTCCTTCTTTTATTTGCAATATTTTTATGAAATGGAACATTGTCCATGATAAAAATTGCACCTGAAATATTCAAAGATACATTTTTTCAATTATTAAGCGTATAAACTCAAGCAACAACTTTGTGTATTATACGATTTAGTCTGAGGAAAATATTAAAAAATCCCTCTTTGTTCATGGCACAGCAACAGATATATTCGTGCTCTTATAGAAGAAACATTTTGAACAGCACGTTATTTTTCAAAGATCTTCCTCTTCGTGATCTATAGAAACATTGAATCCGACTTCATCGACTTAATCGAGCTTTGACTTACTACCACACCTCTCTCAAGCTCAATCTTCGACTTTTTTGCTTTAAAGTAAGCGCGCAATTTTCATCAATCCATCCTCTGATTGCTTCTTTATCTTGCTCTGACAAGCTTTTCTCCGCTGACCTCCCCTTTGCTTTTTTTTAATAGATTCATGGTTTTTATACTTTTTTATTATGCTATAAATAGTGGTTCTTTTAAACCCAAAATTGATGATAAATCCGAGGCACTATGCCCTTTTATATAGGCTTGTATAATGCGATTCTGTCTTCGTTATTATGTTTTGGTTTTTCATTAGAA
>CAUHTR010007387.1:11578-55938 GCA_959609185.1 Schmidtea polychroa | reverse complement strand
AAAATACTTGAAATTTTTAAAATAAATAAAATAAAAACAAAAATAAATGATCAATTATTGTCAAAATTGAATAATCTAGTTCTTATTTCTATAGAAATTGCGGACATTGATTGTGAAAACACGATGGAATTATATTTCAAATTACAGTCAAATTAATTGTCTTTAATGACAGTGAACCTGTCGAAATATATCGTATAAGTCAGCGGTTCTCAAATTCTTTGAAATTTTCTGCGAGGCGGTCCTTTTAAAAATTGTTAGATAGCTTGCGGACCCCAAATAATAAAAAATAAAAAAGGTATAGCAAATAAAACATATATATTGAGAAAATATTACATCGTAAAAGTTAAATAACAATTTTAATGCGACGGATGCAGGCGTTTTTCCAGAACTAGAGCTTCTAGGTTTGGCTTTGTCTAGGCCAGTGCAACTCGCATAATCTATTTCGTGCTTTTGTTTTAATTGTAAGTAGTGTAGAAAAAGCCGACTTACACCCATAGGTGGTTGCAAATGGAATGAGGACTTTAGAGCCATCTTTGCAACATCAGGATAGGACAGTGCCATTTCAATCCAAAAGTCACTACAGCAAGTTCCACGGAAAACATGTTTTGCACCCTCATCGTTTATTAAATCAATAAATTGTTCCTGAACTAAATTGTCGTCCGAGGGCAGGTCACTAATGGATACTTCAAATGGGTTAGTGATAAACCGATGGTGTTTTTCAAATTCTCGCAGATCAGGAAAATAGTGAGACATTTCTTTGCTAAGAACGAATACATGCTGTTTCATCATTTCAAGAATATCGGCATCGACTTCAAGCTCATTTTCATCAATATATGTATTCAGCTGCGGAAATGGAGCAAAATTCTTATTCTCTAACTTTGTAATCCATAGTTCGAGCTTCATTTTGAAAGCCATCAATTTTTCATGACAATGTAGCACTGTGATATCTTTTCCTTGCAGCGCCAGATTGATATAATTCACGGATTCAAATATGTCTACCAAAAATGACAAGGAAATAAGAAACGGACATCAGAGAATTTTGTGTGCATGTCTGGTTTGGTATCTTTCAAAAATTGCTGAATTTCTTTATGGAGTATAAAAACCCTCTTTAAAACTTTCCCTTTGGAAAGCCACCTCACGTGTGAGTGCAACAAGAGTTTTTCAATTTCGGAATCACTTTCTTTGCATAACTCGGAAAACAAACGAGAGTTAAGTGCATTTGATTTTATGAAATTTACTGCTGTAATCACATGATTGAGAACATTTTTCAACTCGTCAGGCATGGTTTTTACCATTAAAGCTTGGCGATGAATAGTGCAGTGTGTACCAATCATGTTTGGGGATTTTTGTTTAACCAAAGTTTGAAACCCAGAACGACAACCAAGCATTGCTGGAGCACCTTTATCAAATCTGTCCACTTTATCAAAGATTTCTTTTGCAGTTGTTCTGGTATTGAGAGTTTCACAGAACAAAAATTCATCTTCCAGGTGTTTATCATACGTAGACGCAAAGTTGTGCTAAGTTGGCGACATCCGTCGTTTCATCAAGTTGGATTGCAAAGAAGAAGAACGTTGAGTTTTGAATTTTTGACACCACTTGCGACAGAATGTTTTCGAACATTTCTGCTATTCGCCTCCGAACAGTGTCGTTTGACAGGCAAACGTAACTTAGCTTGCTGAGCTCCGAACATCCCAGAACATTTGATATTATATCTTTGCAGCAAGGTAATATCAACTCTTCTCCGATATTGTGTGGTTTTTGGGCCGCAGCTATTTTCCTTGAAACCTCATAGGACGCCCTCAGACCAGCCTTAATGTTCTGCGACCAGATTCCTGTTTCATCAATCCTGGAGTTGTGCAGTCGTTCGGCTTTGCGCTTAAAGAAGTCGACATCTTTGGTCATTGAGCTGGGATGCTTCGTTTCTAAGTGTCTCTTTAACTTGCTGGGTTTAAGAGAAGAGGGTGCCAGCACCTCAGAACACAAGACACACTGTGGTTTCTCTTCACCTTTCGAATTTATTACAGTAAACCCATATTGTAAATATGAAATGTCATATCTCATTTTCTTTTTGGTGGGCATCTTAAATCTAAAAAAATCGATAAAATAAAATAAATTATAAATTTATAAAATTATACAGCAAAAGTTAATGTTTATTATACCACAAACTGTTTACAAGAAAATAAAATACTAAATGTGATGCGTCGTTCACTCGGAGAAAATACAATTAAAGGCAAAGAATAAGCAGACAGGCCTGCTATATAAACCCTCGAGGTTGGACCGAGTCGAGGTGACAACGTTACAATTTAAAACAATGACGTCACAAATTAGCATACAACCTCAACATGCACGCAAAATATTGGAGACACAAAACGCAGTTTTACCCCGTAAGGGGGCTAATGTTGAATTGATTTTTAATAACAGAAATGATTAAATTATTTTTTGATGTTTTTTTTAAATGATTTAAAAAAATGATTTAAAAAAATAAATATGCGTTAGTTCGTCGCGGTCCCCTAGGGGACCGCGGACCCCACTTTGAGAACCGCTGGTATAAGTGATGTTCAAGTGGTGTTTTTTAATATAATAGAAAATAGATTATCATCTTTCTATAGTTTATTTACTATGAAGTTCAATATTTATAAATGTTCAAAACTGTAATTGTTCAAAAACCTCGAATTATTTAAAACAATACGAAATTACAACATAAATAAATTCAGAAAATTCCTACAATATTATGAGTTATTATTTATTCAGATTTATTTTCTTAGAGATTTATAAAATAATTATATATAAACTTACACATAGCACCATAATAACTCCCAGTGGCAAATATCGTGCAAATTTTTCCATTCATTCTGACTACTAATTGCATTTTCATATCCAACAATAGCCTTAAATGATATGTTATCATTATGATTTATTATAAATTTGCACTTTTACGGATTCAAACTTCATACATGTATCATAAAGTCCATATAACATATAAATGCCTTGAATTTAAGATAAAAAGTGGGTGTAACCTGATAATATATAGGTATGTTTAGATTTATGATAATATATTTTAACAAGAATATGCCTTACTTATGTACTTATGACATGCAAATAATTTTTGATTAATAATTTCAAAATAGGTACATTAATTAATGATGGTTAATTTTTGTCATTCTTTGGAAGTCTTATGTATTTTTGCTTTTATTTGATTACTGAAATGTGACTCAGCTAGTGTCCTTGTGTCATGATGATACGGGGTAATATAGTGATATAATGCTATGCAAATACAGTAATATATCACTACATAGGACCATATAAATTACCAAGATATCCATAGAAAGCTTTAAAATAAAACTAAAAGTTATTCTTTTCTAAAATTAAAAAACAGAGTAGGCTTTGGAACTTATAAACATGTATCCCAAAAATCCAATAGAAGGAACCCATTATTAAAAATTTCTAGAAAAGACTATATTTACTAACAGTAGCGTGCCTAAGGCTAATAAAACCAATGTAAAAAGTTTTTGTCACGACTATTAATTTAACAATTTCAAAGAAATTGCCGCACCAGTGTTCGGAATGCAAATATCTCAGGAAATGTATAACTTTCTTCATAGGAGGAGTCATAGAAATGAGCAAGTCACGAAAAAGGATCACATATTAAAGACATAATAGTCGTCTTACTTCATCAAATTTTCCACAAATTAAATCTATTCTTGCTCGTAACATACCAAAAAGTGCGCTTGATTCGTATTTGACCATGCATGGAGCAATCAATCTTTCTGCTTCGTCGATATGTTCAACGTATGGATACAAACCTAAATTTTTGAAATTTTTTAAGTTGAAAGGTGAAATTATTATAGCAATAATTTTATATTGCTTTCAAAAATAAAACAGATGATATCTATATTTTAACATTAACACACAATACCCCCAATGACATGTTTAAAAGTGATAGACGTGCTAGAACTGCGATTGATAAGCGTCTATAGTACATAAATTAAGTGCAACTACGTTGATGGAAAGATTAATTTATTTTATTTTATGTAATTTTTTCTATAATAAACTGTTTCAACAACAGTTATCTATCTTCCTATAGTATCAACACTTACCGTATATACTCGCGTATAAGTCGATAAATTTACATCAAATTTTCAAGTCAAAATAGCCACTTCGACTTATACGCGGGTCAAAAAACGCACAAATTAATTTTTAATGAAATCATTAAACCTTTTTTTATTTTTGTTACTTCGACTTATACGCGGGTTTCCAATTTAGGACTTAAAAACCTCTTAAAATTTACTCGAGTTATACGCGAGTATATACGGTATTTAATGCCAATTTTTGCTATGCCACACACACACACCGACACATATATTTATTATATGTTAGTTATATTTATATTATTGAAACTCAATGTCATTTAGACGCTTATCAATTGCTCTTTGGCTTAAGTGCTTGACACTCCAATATGCAATATTTATTATAAAACTGGATTTAAAATTGTGAAAATCGTAACTATTCATTCTTTTAAAAAAAGTTTTATTTGTTACTTGTTTATTTTTGCAAACCCATATGGCATGAAATTTACATATAATAATAATATTTAAAAATAAAAATTTTGTTTTACTTTTCAAATAGAAGCAAATAAAAATAAAAATTTGTCTAATAAATTATTGTAAAAGTCAATATTGTAGAAATGAAATTCATTGACCAATAGTTATATAACAGTGTCTCTAAAATCTACTATTTGTATAAAATGCTCCAATTTATTCAGAGCATTTTCAATTCAAAAAGTGAGAATTATGGATTTGAATGGTTCAAATATGAAGATCCAGAATTCTACTGGAAGAAATGTGTGGATTAAATAGAAATTATATTGATAAAATTAATTTTATGTGAATTATTTACAATTTAGTTATTAGGTCATTATCAATATTTATAAGTTTTATTTGCCAACCTTTTGAAATTTGCAGACAAATGAATTAGAGAACTCTTAAAATATTTGAAAAATTAAATTTTAGAAAAACTTTTAGTGTAAATACAGCTTGATAAAAATGGTTTTAAAATACTATTTTAAATAGAAAAATGGAAATAAATATTGTTTATCTGTTTATGTAGGATTTTACTGTCAACATATAATAGTATCAAAAATTAAACCATTATTTTTTACGAAATAATAATTCCCTAGAAAGTCAGTATGTCGATTTTTGGCATATAATGCCACTTCAAAATTAATCAGAACAGATTGTGCTAATTTAAAAATAGTTTCCATTTCATTAATATTCCATTAATATCAAGGAGTCTCGCATTACCGGTCATAATACACATTTCACAGCATAAAATAAATCAAGTATGATTCAAGGATAGAAATAGTTTTAGAAATTTATCTAAATATCTTATTTAACATATAGTGTATTGGAATTATTAAACACAATTTCTAATTCAAATAAATCTCCATAAAACCTTTATGGTACGTCAACATTGATTAACATAATATTAACAATACAAAACAATTGAAAAATCAGAAAAGTCAGAAAATGCTTATTTCTGTTCCCATTATTTGTGTGTAATACGAAAAGAATAAAATGACTAATTATATAAAATTTAGGGTAAAATTACCAAAAGGTTTGTAATGTCCGAATATAAAATATTTGTTTCTCATTTCTAAGGATTAGCTAGAGTGTTAAAGATTATGTTGATAGTGTTATAGTCGTAGTGGCAGGGACAATGGCATTTTATAATTTGCAAAAAATAATTTAATTTAATTTTACATGTAAAATTATTACTATTTTTAGTCGTATTACAATTTCAAAGAAACTATATAGATGTGAAAAGCAATCTTTGAATTTTACAATAACTTTAGCCGTGTAAAGTATATAATTAATGTTTTTTTAACTACTTGCTCTCAATCTATTTTAAATAAGCCCAACAGTTAATATAATGCATAAGCATTAGCGATGGTGAATTTATTTATTCATCAAATTTGTTATAGCAACAATCTATTTGTAATATTTTCTGCACAATGTTCAGTAATTTTTTTTCCAGTAATTTATCACTTTTTCTCATATAAAAATGGTTACGGTACAAAAGTAACAATTTACTAAAAAAATAACCGATCACGATTTGATTGATCAATGACTGTTAAGCGTAATATTTTTACAATTATTATTATTTTAATAGTTATCATAATAATAAAATATTAATAATGATAATAATAATAATAATAATAATAATAATAATAATAATAATAATCATAATAATAATAGTTGGTCACACCAATGTACCTTAAATACATATTAAAATAATTAATTAATTATAATGTAAATAATTTGAATTAACTTTGTGTAACTCATAATATCTGATTATAACATCGGTCACGAAGCCTCCATCCTATAATCAATCTGATCAACAACGGAATAAATGGAATACATGGACCTGTGGTTTGTCAACTATTGATATATTGATAACTTTAAAGAAAAACACCCATAAATAAAATTGTTCCAGAATTTATTATCAGTTTCAAGCATTAGTTTACAAATGAGCCTATATAAATTCTGAAGTCTGGAACATTTTATTTCAACAGTTCCAAGAGATGTGGAAAATGACAACTTTTACTAATTGAAACTATTTTAAGTAAAACTGCCCAATTATTCGAAAATCTAAGCATAACTTTAATTGATTTCTGGGATTTTTGTGTCAAAATTAATTTAAGATTTTTGTCTTTGTTTGACTTGGTCAAATGTAAATTAGAGACGGGTTTTTTCAACTACGTGATTTTTGTGAATTTATTTAAAATTTTTTGTATTACTAAATAGATTTTGTGCTGAATATTGGAGAATTGAATATAAAGAGAAACGATTATAGGTGAATGTATGGGCCAAGAGAATGTATTTGAAGAACGTGTTAATAAACCTTGCTAATTAGTGGGATAATTTGGTCAACACATCTGAAGTAAATTTTGTATAGTTACAAAAAGCAAATAAAAAAGTCGTTTACTATGCATAATCAAAAGTTATTAGATTTTGGTTAGTTGAAGTTGAATATTCATTATCCAGTCCTGATTATTGAAAAGATCCAATATGATTGATAGTCTATTATCAAAATATCAAGTGTTAGGAATGATATACATGCTCATAAAGATCGAATTAAAGATCTCAATAAAAACCCTAAATTCTTAAATGTAGCATTCATTATCATGCCTGTTTATACGCGTTTTGTGAGAAAATTGGAAAAAATATACAGATTCAAAATGCGAGCTTAGGTAATTTTCAGTTCATTCGGTTAATTTGACAGTGTTCATATATTGAACTGGGAAGATATGTGGCCTCAACATAAACCAAAATCTTTCACATTCGGAAAAGATCCCAAACAAACCAATGACAATAATAATTATTATTATATTGATAATAATAATAATAATAATAAAATAATAAAAAATTATGATTTCTTGGTAGCATCATTTCATTTTATTGAATATATACTTTGCAGCAAAAGGATTATTTTATCATTTACTTTTTTAATAAATATAAAAATAATAATAATAAAATAATAATAATATGTTAACAAGCAATTAATTTTCCAGGACATTCTAAATAACAAAAATAAATAATATTTTATTCTAAAAAATTTAATATTTTAGAAATATAATTTTATAAAAATGTTGAAAAATAAATAAATAAAATCGACCTTACCAACAATTACTCCGACAAAGCAATGATAGGATAAAAGCATCAATGATGCAAGAGGTTGTCTGAGATTATTTTGTGAACTAGCCGCTTTATTCATTTCATATATTCCAAATGCCTAAAAACAATCGTTAAGCGCTTGATAAAAGAATAATTAGTAATATTTAAATACAAAAGAATTTAATTATTATATAAATTGTCATTTCAATTTATTTAGTATCATTGGCACGTGAATCCATTGTGGAGTAATCGGGGATAAATTTCCCAGTTTTGTGTTTACAATAGTCACATCCACTTTAACTTATAATTTTAACTTTCAGTTTATAAAACAAATAAAAAACTATAGGCTTTTTTAATTTCTGCTTTTATAGGACAATCTCATTTATAAATATTTTTTTCCTCAATTTTATTGATACTAATAAATTTTCACAAGTTAATAAATATTGTTTTCATTTGAAGTTTAGTGTAGAAAGCTTTAAAACATTCTGAACACGAATAAGTATTATGTTGCCCCAGAAATACAGCGTTTCTCAGATAAAAAAACTATATTAACAAATAAAAAAACTAGATTAACAAAAAAAAACTACATACAACATTTGATTTAAGTTATTTAATTAAAATTGCTTTTAAAGCATACATCCTAACATCACCATAAAAACCTAAACAATCATTTTCCGTTACAGAAGAAACTCCGCCTAGAATTGCGTTTTCAAGTTCAGCAACGGTATTCATGGATTTAACAAAGTGCTTCCATTTACTAAAAAATTCTTCAATGGGATTCAATTGCGGACTATATGGCGGAAGAAATAAAATATTTTGTCCATATTCCGCTATAACATTTTCAACTCCCACAATCCTGTGGAAAGCCACATTATCCATAACTATCGTATAATTTTCCATGTTCAACTCTTTCATTTTTCGAAATAGCTCTATCAAGAATTCAATAAAAGTATCTCCATTATAAGCTCGATTTTGTGTCTTATGAAAAACTATTCCGCCCTTAGATATCCCGGCACAAACCGAATAGTTTCTAGACCTTATTGCTCTTACCACTTTCCTGGCTGGAGTCCCCACAAAACTTCTTCCATAATTGAGTCTAAGTGAACAACGCACTCCCATTTCATCGACAAAAATCGTTTTATCTTCATCAAGTAATATGCATCTTTGTTATCGTCTTGTCACCTATTAAGCTGCTATAATGTTCGCAGAGGGCCAAACCACCACCTGCTGTCGACTAGTGATTTGAGATGTATTTTTTACTATACTAAATTGTGTCATTTAGAATTTTTAAATATCATGATTGCACAAATATTACTGACAAATATTACTGATGTTAAATATTTGTTAGTTTCTAATTGAAAATTAGGTCCAAAGGCAACAGAAGTTACACCACTTTTCATTCATCAATGTACACAAAGTCGTGTGTCTAAATTTTATCACTAATTTTATATGAAATATACGAATTTACGTTGATATTTTTAAGTTTGAGAGATAATTTTAATATTTTTACGTTATTGTTGAATATGCCTTGAATTATTGATGTTATTTAAATTTAAATATAGCACCAATCAAGTTGAATATAAACACATTCATACTGTAAAACAGAAAATACATATCTGCTTGTCTGTCTGTTACAAGAATATCTCCAAAACGGTTAACAGTATGGCGTGAAATTTGCGCATATCATTTTGGCTGTCATTTCCAATTCAACCGTGCTATATTGACCTTTTTTCGCTCAAAGTTTGGATATGACAGGCGAATGCTTCTAGCATGAACAGCTGTATGTGGAAATGCCAAACGCGAAGGATTCCTCAACATTGTTCATTATATATGGCCAAGTATTGAAATAAATTTAGAATAAGAGAATGAATAAAATTAATTATGATAAATAGAGAATAATTCTTAATTTATCCAATTCAAATCCTGGTACTAAAGCTAGTATTGCAATAATTTTTCCATCATTTCTTCAGTATATATATGATTATGACTTTCTCTTCTTCCTTTTGGAAGCGATTCAGTTTTTATGTATCTGGATGTTTCTAGATGTTTTACAGGGAATTATCGAGTTAATTAAATTTTTATTGTTTATCAGTGAAAATCGTCAAAAATGCTGCAATATTAAAGAATATTTTTTTAAACATTTTTAAACAAAGTTTAAACTTCTGATATGCTTATATATTCCTTTAGTTTGAATATCTTTTAATTTACTATTTTTGTGCATCTTAATAATTAAAAATCCCTTGATTGAAGGACACAATACGTGTATTCTTAATTATGGGAAATTTGTGTTGTGATGAAATGCAGAGATAAGATTTGTTTACAATGATCTACTTTTTTTTATTATTCTCACATAAATTTCTACACAAATATTATTTGTGGCAATTGTGGGAATGTTATAATAGATGGTAGACTTAAATATAGAGGACAAATTTTGCTCTGGTCGCCTAAGAATTATTACTATTAACAATATTAAATTAACTATTGAAACAGATGCCACCAATATTTTCTTAGATATTATTTAGTGAAAGTCCGGAATAATTCTCTTCAATCTTTATTTGCCTCCCTAACTAATTCTTTGCTTGATTTAATTTTAATAACGAAATAAATCAAAAGAAAAATATCAATAATATTTTTCTGCAAAAAAATACATTAAATTCGCAGAAAATTACAATTTTTAAACAAAATTCAATTATAATAAAAACTTACTTGATTTCCTTTAAAACCAACAAATTCCAATAATTTCAGAATTCTGCTAGGTAACATCGAAATCATCTAACACAAGCAATAACATACACGGAAAATAACTAGAAATTTTACTAAATTGAAAGCCCCTACTCCTAATCGAACTCCACTTTCAAAAGATAATTTTATAAATTCATTTTGCCATTCTTTAACCTTAAGAATATTCCAGCAATCTCTGGACAAAGTATTTAAACAATTAAATTATTTATTTATTTATACTTGTAAGTTCTATAACATTCTCGTATTTTCAAACTTCCTTTAATAAGCGCTAAAAGATTTTCATCCTGGACAAATGTAAGAAATGCTTTTTGTAGCAAACATTCGGCATAACATAATTCAGCATGACATTGGTCTGAAAAAAATTCAATAGAGGTATAGAAAAATTCTTTAACATACAATCTGTATATTTTGCAAAATCTGACAACTGAGCACTTTTATTTTTAAATTTTAAAGATTCCGAAAACGCGACTTTTCTTCGACTTTTCTGACAAATTGCCAAACAAATTTTGACTGCATTTGACGCGTCGTCAATTTGTTGCTAAAAATACCACAATGAATAAAAATTTGTTTAATATAAAATTAATAACAATAATAAATATAAAATATGAAATAACATAAAAAGGAAATAAATAGTAGAAAAGAAAAAAAAGATATTAATATGCTCAATTATAATCAAATTCGTGCGAATTTTATGAAATATTGCAAATAAGTGAGAAAAAGATTAATTTATAATATTTATAACCCAAATATTTTATTAAATAAAATATACCGTATAAGTGGAATAAATTTTAAGAGGTTTTTAAGTCCTAAATTGGAAACCCGCGTATAAGTCGAAGTGGCTATTTTGACCTGAAAATTTGACGTAAATATCTCGACTTATACGTGAGTATATACGGTATTCAGTTTTTTTTAGGCGACAAGAGGTCAATAAAGTATTTAAGAATAGCCATGAATTGTGGCTATAATTGGTTAAATATATATATACTTATTTAGGGGGATAAATAACAAAATTAATTTATGTCAGGGGAATAAAATATTACTAAAGTGAAACAATATAATAAAATATTGTAGTGAATTACAACAAATAATAAATTATTTCAGTAAATTACATCAGTTACAACAATTGGTTCCATCTAAAGATTTTATTAATATTAACACAGAGTGATCACTCTTAAATAGTAATGTATATTGCGTAATAACTAACACATTGTATTGAATTACGCAATATACTCTGAACTTCTTCACATTTGGTCCTTGGCCTCTAATGTAATATCATTACTCTCCCCTTCATAAGATTGATGCCATCTCTTTAACCATTCGATTCGTCGGTGCCGCGTCGTATCTGGATATTGCAATTCAACTTGATGATCTGAAACAAATCTAAGAATTTTATATGGACCATCATATTGAATATCATTTTTGTTTCTTCTATGTGGTTCTCGTCTTACTAGTACCTCCTCCCCCACTTCAAAATGTCGTTTAATTCTTTTGTCTTTTTCGAATGTTTTCATCTTCCGCGCAGCTTGCTTGTTATTCTTTTGTGCTTCTTCCGAAATATCGTGTACTTGATGTTTGAGTCTAGAATTAGCGTGTAACGTTATTTTCCGTCCATATACTATCTCAAATGGTGAATATTTTGTAGAACTTTGATAAGTTGCATTTATACTGAATTCAATTCGAGGCAGCAGTTCGTGCCACTGTTTTTCAGCACAGCCCCCTTTCATCGTAGTCACAAGTAAATCTCTCATTGTTCTGATAGCTCTTTCCACTAAGCCATTCGACTGATGTTGATATGGCGAGGCGAATTCTTGCTTTATTCCAAGTTGTTCTAATTTTTCCTTAAAATATTTGCTTTCAAAATTTCGCCCTCTGTCTGTCAATATACTTAGAGGTTTACCATATTTGTAAATCCAATTGTTCATTAGCGTCTTCAAAATAGTTTTTTCATCTTGGTTTGCTGTAGCCGTTAGACTTACTAATTTGCTAAACCTATCAATAATAACGATAACATACTTTTTGTCGGTTGAAGTTCTCTCCATGAAAGCAACATCCATCACAATCTGTTCTAGAAATTCAGAACTTTCGTGTGGAATTAAAATTTCCTTTGTCCTCCCTTGGTATATTTTCCTTCTTGCACATGTGTCACATCGTTTTACTATCTCTTTGACAGTTTCTTGCATTTTCGGCCAGAAAAAAATCCCTTCCAAATAATGAAACAGTTTCTTAATTCCAACGTGACATAAATCTTCATGTATTTTAATCACTAGTTTAGATTGATAGCTTTTTGTCTGATTCCAATACAAGCATATCATCCGATATCTTTAATCGATCTTTATATCTGAATAAAAAACTATTTAGAAACGATTCCTTCCGAAAATCTATCTGATTCTTAAGAATTTCCATCACTTCCTGGAACAATTTATCTTTCTTCTGTTCTTCCATAATTTCTAACATTGTCTGTGTTTTTTGTATCAAATTGATATATCTTACTCTTGACCTTTCTTGTTTATGTTGTACATGTGCTGTCTGACACTGTGCACATAAACTACCCTCGATCCTTGATAATCCATCTGCGTTTGCATGTTCTTCGCCTTTCCGGTATTTCAATTGGAAATCGTATTCCGATAGATTAGCCATCCATGTCTGAAATTGTGGACTTATTGCTTTTTTATTCGTGTTCATAAATACTAAAGCTTTGTGATCTGTTCGAGCCACGAATTCTTTCCCGTATAAATACTGTCTAAAATATAAAACATATTCATGCAATGCCAACAACTCTTTCCTTGTTACGCAGTATCCCTTTTCATGGGCCGTAAGATTTCTTGAACCGTATGCGATAACTACTTCTGAACCGTCTTCTTTTATTTGACTCAAGACTGCTCCAATAGCTTCAAACTGGCATCAGTATCCAAAATAAATTTACGGTCTATACGAGGAAAATCAAGAATAGGTGCTTGTGTTAAGGCTTCTTTAAGTTGTTTAAAACTGTTTTCACAATTTTCTGACCATTCGATTGTTTTATCACAACTTGACGCTGCTGCATGTAGGGGTGCTGCTATTTTGGCATAATCTTTGACAAATCGTCTATAGTAATTTGTCAAACCTAGAAAGATCGAAGTTGTTTAGCACACTGTGGTTTCGTCGCTTCTGTAATTGACTTGATCTTCTCTGAATTTGTCTGTATTCCATCTTCACTGATGGTGTGGCCAAGGAATTTTAATTTGGTCTTGTAAATTTCGCACTTCTCCGGATTTATTCTTAGTCCTGTTTTTTTTATTCTTTGAAAACTTCTCGCAATCACTCATCATGTTCAGACTGGTCCTTGCCATATACCAGAATATCGTCTAAATAAACAATTGCTCCATTAAACAATATACCCTCTAACATCGTGTGCATTAATCGCTGAAATGTTGCTGGAGCCGTTGATAATCCAAATGGAAGTCGATTGAAACAAAATTGACCTTCTTTGGAACTAAAAGCCGTTTTTTCTTGTGCTTCTTCTGCTAATGCGACCTGATAGTATGCTTGTCCAAGATCTAAAGAAGAAAAGAATTTAGATCCTGATAGGTTGTCGAGTAATTGGGATATGTTGGGCATAGGAAAAGATTCTCTTTCTGTCATCTTATTCAACTCTCGATAATCTACGCACATTCTTATTGAGCCGTCTTTCTTTCCTACCACAACCAATGGGGAGCTCCATGGACTTTTACAGCGTCTTATAACTCCAGCTTTTGTTAACTCTTTTATCATATCGTCAATTTTCTGTTCTAGATGCATCGGTTGTCGTCTTGGAAATTGCATTGTTGGATTCCCAGATGTATTAATTTCGTGCTCTACGATTCTTGTGAATCCTAAATCAAATCGGGCTGCCATAAATATTGAGCCGAATTCATCTAATAATTTGTTAATTGTTGGCAATTCATTTCTTCCCAATTCCTTTTTTGCTTTTTGTCTTCTCTCGTCATCAGTATAATTGCTAATCTTTGTTTCGGATTCGATATTGTTAATTTCCATCAACTGCACTCCAAATGCTTTCAAAGTATCTATCCCACCAATAAAACCTGGAAATATATTTTTAATAACAATTATTTTGATAGTCCTCATCTTATTGTGCCAATAAACATTTACTTCTGTACATCCCTGTGGTTTTTGAGTTCCTGGAAAAACTCCACATATTTCGATTTCACTGCTGCTTAAACGTGGACTGCCAATTTTATACCATGTTTCCTCATTCATCACTGTAATTGAAGCTCCAGAATCCCACAACATCTCAATCTCAACATCATTTATCATCATCTTGCTCCATTCTCTTCCATCTGACGTCGCATACCTCATTCTCTCTGTTCTGTCATTCCGATTTTCTTCCTTTACAACCCCATTGACGAAATGTATGCAATAGAGTTCCTCGTGTTTTTTCAGTCTCCACATCATGAATTGCATAATCATTAATTGATTCTCTTGTTTCTGCATCATCCGTGTAATGTCTTCCGTTTTCTTCGTCATGCACACAAGCTATCATTTTCTTGTTCTCATAGTTCTGTTGTTCTTTCCTTCTTAATAAATAACAATCACGAAAATTATGCCCTCCCTTACCACATATCAAACATTTATCTTTTAGTGGACATTCATATCTTCTGTGCCCATATTCGCCACAGCAAAAACATTGACCTGACTGTAATTCGCCGTTTCTTGGATCAGGAAGGCCTCTAGATCGATTGTATAATCTCTTGGCAATGTGTTTAAGCGAAACCGTTGGTGTCCTTCTCTGCACATTCCGTTCGACTGTGTGATTCATTTCGTTATTTCTGTTATACGAATTATCTGGTAAATTCTCTCTTCTGTAATTTCCTTGGCTTCTTAATACATTGGTGTTACTTCCATTTGTTTCTCTTGTAAAAGTTTCTGAATTTCTTCTCCTTGTTGCTTCCGCGTAACTACTCTTCTTTATTACCATAATTTCTTCCGTCTTTTCTTTTGATTCAACTTTTTCGTAAATTTTGGCCAGTTGATTTCGTTCTTCTGCTGTCATCGATGGTTTCATTGTTAGAGCATCCTTTAATCTTCTGTCTCTGACGCGTCCAGTTATAATTTCATTGGCAATCTCCTCTACCCTCCTTCCTGAATTAATAACTTCACTCACTAATTTCAATACCCTGATTTCGAAGGTTGCATATCTTTCATTTTCCTCTTGTCTAATTGCAGCAAGTTCTTTAATCTTGTCTATAATAGTCAATTTAATTGTAAATGTTTCGGAAAACCATTCTTTAGCTGCTTTATCTGTTGTTTTTTCTGTTTTGAAATTTTTCCACAGTGTAGCCGCTTCATCACAAAGGAGAAAATCGAATGCTTCGGTACTCTTCAAATCATTTCTAGCGATCCAATCATCAATTGCCTGTATCCATTTTTCAGCTTCCTTGGTACATCTGCCGTCGTATCTTCTAATCTCCATATCCAAGAGTTCTTGCGCACGTTTCGGTAGCGCGTCTCTTGCAGACTTTTTCCCTTCTCCTCGAGTCGTCATTGTGTGAACATTTTCGGCGTGGTCGCCAGTTACAACAATTGGTTCCATCTAAAGATTTTATTAATATTAACACAGAGTGATCACTCTTAAATAGTAATGTATATTGCGTAATAACTAACACATTGTATTGAATTACGCAATATACTCTGAACTTCTTCACATTTGGTCCTTGGCCTCTAATGTAATATCATTACTACATCAAAGCTATAATTATGAATTATATCAAGGACATTTCAGTAAAATTGAGTTAAACTATATATATATATATATGTTTTGTGATTGATATAAATGTATTTTTTCTATGTTTGAAGCATACAAGTCTATTAACAAAGACATTCGACAATTACTGCACAATTAGAACTATGTATTTAATACAAGTTTATTGCTACGAAAGATAAAGGACATAATTCTGCTTAAAATAATATGCTATATTTTCAAAATCGTTCATTTCTGTTTTTTAACACTTGCTAAAGAATGAATCGAAAATTTATGATTATCCTTAAATATTTTGTTTATATTCTAATAGCAACAAATCTTTTATTTTCAATTAAAGAGAATTTAAATAAAATTGGTTAAATATAATTGGTTAGCAGGATATTTAATATATTCGTATCAATTTAAAAAATGCTAAATGGACTTACAGATTCCATAGTTATTGCAGCTTGCATATACATTACAGTAGCGTATCCTAATGAAGGATAAATTTGAGATCCAGAACTGAAATCAGAAAGTATTTTATGATAGCATTTACTATTTATATTTTATTTAGTTTATAAATTAGAGTAAAATAAAATAACTCATTTTCAACAGTTTATATAAAAACCTGATAAAACTGAATACACCGACAATTCAATAAATAATTTGTGCATGGATATTATTATTATTATTATTATTATTATTATTATTATTATTATTATTATTATTGTTATTATTATTATTATTATTTGAGCTTATTCGTGAAATGGAAATATGCATTTAATTGACTTATGTTATTTTTGGATTGGATTGAAGAAATAATGCTTTTCTTTTGTTTGTTTTTAATATGATTCATATTTCTCTAGAAATTAAGTATGTGTTATTTTGAAGTCATGTGAATTTTGATTAAAATTTTCTAACCAACTTTGATTATCCACGGTCATTTTACACAGATCAAGCTATAAGACGGCTTAGGAACCTTATAATTTAAAACGTTATAGTTTACTATATTGGACTATTTGATTGAGTAATTCAGTTGAAATCAAATATAGTCATGGACAATATATTGCCGTTCCTTGCATTGTTGTTTTGCATCAATGTCTTGTTATTTAAGAATTATATGTATAATTAAAGAAACCACTAAAATTAATTATATAACTACGTACTTAGGGCTTCATTGGAAGGGGTATAATATGAATTATCAATTGCCAGATTTACCATAATCCAAATGATGCACTTAATTGCATGGTTCAGCTGAAATATTTTCATAAGAGGCGCCAAAAATAAATTATAAAATTACATGCAATTATAAAAATTCATTGTCAAAAAATTTCTAATAAATACAATGTCAATTGAAAAGAAAATCTTATAAAATTATACAAATAATAAAATAGTATTAACCTATTAATGCCCAAAACAAAATTAAGTGTGAAAATAATTTTTCATTGTTATTTATAACGACATACTGAACAAAGTAAAAGGTTTATTAAAAAAAGAGATAAATCTGTATTATTCAGTTTTGAAAGATGTAATTACTTCCATAATAATCATATAAAGAAAACAGCATATCATTCTTCGAACAAGTGTAAACGAGCGTGTACAAAAAACGTTAATGGGTTATGCATTAAAAAGTTGGGAATACACCAAAATTAGAATCTGGTAAATGTCAAACGATTTACAGAAGCTCATTGGATCATTCTTGTTTTGATCTGGTAGACTCAATCAGCATTCGTCATACCAACAGCAGGGTTATCACTGTAACTTTGTAAGCAAACTTATTCCTGTGTGACTTTATTTTTTCTTTCAATTTTCATGACACTGACAATAAATAATGTAATTTATAAATATTATAAAAACTTTTTTCAATTTTCAGCACTGATTTATTTTCAATTGACATTGTATTTATTAAAAAACTTGACTATGAATCAGTAAAGATATCGATGTTTTTTTATATTCACGAATTTTCGGTAGTGTCTTTTTCAAATCTCTAATTTTTAAATATCATGAAACTGGTCAAACACTTTTCTAGGGGTTTCGTTTCAAATGTATTAGTATTGATAAAATTATTTTTCTTCAATTATCAACTATAAATGTTTTGTATGTCAGGTTTTTAATAAATTTTAATTGGTGATTTAATTTAAAATTAAATTAATTAAAATCTTTTTCTTCAAATTTTAAGACTAAAGATTAACAAATTCAATTATATACAAATTGGGTGTACAACTTTTATCGAGTGTTCTTTGACTGTTATTAGTTTATTTAATTAAATAGAAAAACCAAATTTTAAATTAATTTTATAGTAAAGGAAATAGTAAATCTAAGGAAGTAATGGTGAAGCTATGAAATCCTAAGATTCGGGTAAAAATAAAAAACATGGGAAATTTATTTATTTTTGAACATAATTTTGTTAAAAATCTAATGTTGGTTTAATGCAATAACTTTTTTTACAATAATTTAAAGTAAAATGTTGTTTTTTATTTATTATGTTTTCAATTAATGATATTTTATTAAATTTAAATAAATGTTTTAAGGAGATTATAATTTTATAATTTTCTTCTCTAAAAACAAATTCTAAATATGTAACATCGAACTCACAAAATATTTACTACTACTAATTTCATTTTTTCGTTTATTATATTGGAAAATAATATTTCCATTTCCGATTTACATTCTATGAAAATTTTATGAAAATTTTACAACGTGTCTGTCATCACCAAACATTAAACAAATTCGATAAAACCAATTATACTTATAGATTCATTAAAAATAGCATTATTAAGTATGAAGAATTCTACGAAAATTATAAAATTTGAAGTTGTAAAGAATAAAATTCAGTGAAATTATTAAAATACTATATCAAACCTAAATTTATGAAAATATAAAAACAATGAAAGTAAATAAAAAAAACACAAAATTATTTAAAAATTAAAAATTGCGAAAAGTTAATTTGGGAAATCATTAAAATTTGAATGTTTTCTATGTTGAAAATTCAATATAGTTAAACATCAAAAAACTTCAAATTTGTTAAATTAATAATGAATTAAAAACATTATTATTGTTTATTTAATGAAATTTAAAATTATTTAAAGTATTATTGAAAGGGAAATTTTAAATATCATACAAATATCTAATAATTAAATGTAACATTCTGATAATTCGTAATGTTTAAAAAATCAATAAACACACAAACACAAAACATTAAAAAATGCATGCGCAATTTCGATATGTAGAATCGTTGTAATGAATAAATGCAATATAATAAATCATTTACATAAATCTTTAGAAAAATTAGCGTAAAATTCCGAAAAACTCAACTTTAAGTTGTAAAGATAATGATGACATAATTTCGTAAGATTTATTTTCAAATTTAAACAAATTTAATAATTTTTAGTATTTCACATTTTCTTATTTTTTATCTATTTACATATGTTGTCCAATATTTTCAACAATTCTCTATGATTTTCCGGATATTTCTTACTATTTCATGCGATTTTTGATGCATTTCAAGAAATTATTTAGGTTTTATGTAGTATTTTGAGTAAATGGAACGTATCTATTTTGCATATAAATATATATCTTCTTTGTGCGATTATTTATATGCGAATATCCATGGAACTTATCTATTGCATAAAAGAGAATTAAGTGTACTATCAAAATAATTCAGTGATAATCTTATGGTAGCTCGGTCTCACATTGATATTCCATTGTGATTTATAGCAAAGTGCTAATATTTCTCTCTTTAATATGTAATTATTTTGCAAATTTTTTATTTTTGATGGTTTAAATAAATTAAAGGCGTGGTGAATATACTAAACACTGAACATTAAGAATAAAAAAGGGCAAATATAGACATTAAAGATCCACAAGATACCATAGGATTATTACCGATAAATTCATTGGAGATTGTAAAGATTGAACAATAAAAAATTTATTATATTTGATACCTCTGAAATATGTAAAAGAGAGCATCTGTTTTCGTTAAATATGCTGAGAATTTTGAATAAAACTATTAGTAAAATTGAGGTTCCTTGAAGATGTATTTTGGAGATCAAAATCAAGACTTTTTATTGGGTTTTCAGCTGCTAAATCAGTTGTTAAACCAGAAGAAAATGAAGAAAGTAGTATATAATAAATTTAAAAAAAAGAATGTAAATACAGATTTAATAATATAAATAAATTGACACCTTCAATATAATTTTTGTATTTAAAATCAATAAAGTGAGACAGGCACAGATGTTACCAATCAAAATACCATCAGATAAATCCGGGAAACTTCCAATAAAGAATAATAACCTTTTTAATTTAATTCCATTTCCATAAATATGAGCGTATTCAATAAGGGTCCGTAACACAAATTTAGCCCCCTCAAATATTACATAACAAAGCTCCTCACCACTCCCAAGAAAAATTTTAAATATGAATAATGAGGGTAAGCGTAACAAAACGTAAATAATCAGACAATTAAGAGCTAAATAATCAATGTCAGATTTTCTAAAACAACCCCCTCCTCCATAGACACTTGACAGTATCTAATGTGAAGAAAAAAATTAAAATTATATCTAATAAACTAATAAATTATAATTTATCTAATACAAAATCATAATGAAATAAATTTCAGATTCATTCTTTCAATTAGCAATAACGTTCATTTAAAGAGTTTTTTATTACAATTTGATAATTTTATATGAAATTTAAATTTTAAAAAGACAAAATATGAAACAATATTATTAATAAAACCATTTTCTATATTTAATATTGGATTTAGTCAATCTGCAAAAATAGAATAAATACACAAATTAGATATAAAATATTTTTTCAAATGAAATTACTAACAAATTATAAATTAAATCACAAATTAATTGGTGTTGGTATTAAGATAGTCATTTACAAATCAATTAATATATGATGAAAAGTAAATATTAGGGTAAATATTAATCATTACTATGCTTCAAGTTTCTTTTTTGCATCTTCAAAATGATTATTTAAAAAGAGATCCAGTGCCTCTTGTGCTAACTTTATACCTTTTGTAAGTTCGGACAATGAACTATAATATTTGATTTTGATAAAAATGCTAAATAATTAAATAATTTTACTCATTAGGCTCATTTGAAGGATAAATAATTTCCTAATAATATTACATTAATAATATTATAGATAAATTAAAGTATAATTCATTTCAAAATTTACTTTTTCATTTTCGTCATTAACTGGCATCGTTGCCATTACTCAAAATAATAGCAACAATTTAAAAATACGCTATTTGAAATATAATAATTCAAACAGATAAAGAAATATTTCGAAATTTCAATGTTTATTTTAAAATTTTATTAATTATTATTATTGATTTCTTTTAATTTCTTGTTATTTATAAAAAATACTTTTAAAATCACCATGTACATTTAAAAATATTTTTTGTTAATTAGTAATGCAACTCATATTTAAAAATAATTTTTTTTAAATGTTATAATTGAAATGTGGTAATTGAAATAACTATTCGTGTTAAATTTGTATATTAAATATTGAAGTATTTTAATTTAAAGTAATTAAATTTGTTACCAATAGACCATTATTGGCAATAGTTGCATCAATATTGATAATTATCACTCCTCAGTTGTTTAAATTTTCAGAGAAGAAGACTTAAATTTCATTGCATCTGACAGTTTCAATACAGAATTCAAAAAATGAATTCTGACAATTTTATTACTTATTACTCCAAATTCCTAATTCTTCGTAAAATATCCAAATAAAAAATGTAAATTGCTTAGATTATTATGTCGGAGGAAAATATTTGTATAAAGACGCAGGGATAACTCAACGTCAGAATATATGTTATCGAGAAATGGGCAATTTAAGAACATAAAATACAAATAAATCAAAAATGAAATAGGAAATGTCAAAAATTAAAAAAAACATTTAAATTAGAAATTTATATAAATATTTAGGTTTAGGACAAAACTAAGTCCTGTTGGGTTAATGTTTAATAAAGCTGGCAATGATTCTGGCTCATCGTGTTATTTGTCTCAATTGATTAAATAAAACCCAACACATAATTTTTTCGAAAAAAAAATTAAGTAGACGACATTTTGAAAAAAATCTTTACAAAATTTTATTTTGAGAGGAATTACCGTATATTTCGGCGTATAAGGCGACCGTCAGATAAGACGAGGTACAAAATTAGAGCAAATTTTTATGATTTATCTTATATCGGTTGTAGTAGTATAAATACAACTAGTATAAATACAACTACCTGTACTGTAATACTTTCTTTTATATCGGTTGTATAAGACGACCCACAATTTTCAAGGGTGATTTTTTGACTTTAAGGGTCGTCTTATACGCCGAAATATACGGTAATTATTTTATTTTTTCAATTACCATTCTGGGTTCCACTGGCTCAAGTTTCCAATATAGCTACTAAATTTATTTATTTTTAATTATTCTGCATTTTTTGAAAATCATATTTGTATTAATCTCATCATTTGCTATCCATACAAACCAAAAAGTACGTTAATTTTAAATTTTTTCGAAATTTTTATTAATTGATTAACTTTGAATGTTTATAAGTTTTGCATATTATCGATTTGCACATTTCTTTGCACATCTAAAAAATTGTAAAAAATTGAAACTTATTAAAAATCAAAAAAGAATTCTTAAAAAGTGAAATTAGTTTTTATTGATTAAAGTATAATGCACAAAAAATAAGTTATATAAGATTGTGCTAGATCAAGCAAGAGTACTTTAAATATATTGTTCACAAACTTTAAGCAAGTTACAATTTTTTCCAAATTATGAATTTACAAAATATGATTTTTTAAATTTTTTTACAATTGAAATTTTTGATAATTTATAACTTAAATTAATTTTTTTATTATTCGCCAGATATTTAGTTTATATTTTAATTATGCTTTTTGAGAAAAATTTGCCAATATTTATAAAAAAAAGGTTTAACTTTTATTATGTAATTTTTTGGGGTTTTATCTATTCGAATTTGTAAATTATAGAGCAGGGGTGGGCACGCATGAGGTCCTAGAGAGCCACATGGCTCATCAAAGAGCCGCACTTGCCCACCCCTGGTATATAGTGTAGTGAGACATGTATTATTTAAAAGTAGTGGGGATATATCCCTCACGACCACAGGCCTCCCACTGTTTTCATGTTTTATGGCTATTTTACCCCAAA
This sequence comes from Schmidtea polychroa, assembly GCA_959609185.1. Taxonomy (NCBI): domain Eukaryota; kingdom Metazoa; phylum Platyhelminthes; order Tricladida; family Dugesiidae; genus Schmidtea; species Schmidtea polychroa. The sequence continues at coordinate 32,628 of CAUHTR010007387.1, read as the reverse complement.
AAACGTACAAAAAAACACTAAAAACCCTTAAAAACGCACATTTTTTATTTTGCTCTATTTCGCAAAATTTAAAAAATATGGATTTAAGTCTACAAAACGGAGAANAAATAAAATAAAAAAATAAAAAATAAAAATATAAAAAAATTAAAAATTAGAAAAATAAAAATAGAAAAATAGAAAACATAGGATCCAGTAAAAAAATTTATTCTAAAAATGAACTGTAATATTTGCAATAAACTTTTTAAAAATAAAACAGGATTAATTTCCCACTGTAAGTCGAAGGCTCACTTACTAAAAGAAAATAATCTTAATGACACAAATTCAAAACTCTGTCCTAAATGTAAAGGAAGATATCTACATTCAGGATATAATAAACATTTTGAAAATTGTATCGGGAGACTTAGAGAAGTATTTACATGCCCTCATTGCAACTTTTCAACAAAAATAAATTTCTACTATTTAAAACATTTAAAAGAACATATAAAAGAAAATCCCGAGGATGAGGAATGTTATTCAGAAGGAGAACCTGATCATGTTGAAAGAAAAAAATACAACTGGGATAATTTTAATCATATAGATGAATTTAAATTAAAAATTAATGGACCTGCAACCCCTGGAGAATATATAAAGAGAAATAAAAAAAATATAAAGATTCTTTCTGTGAGGCTTTAAAAAATTATAAACCGACAAGGTATAATGTTATAAAATATAAAATCACAATAAAAGCAAAATACTGGAGAGCCCAAGGAGCCCAAGAAGACACAATTCCTTTAGATGTTGAAATCCCAATGCCTTTTAAATATTTATTTTCAACTAGAGGATTTAATAAAAGCATCAAAGAAATAATTCAAGCAGTCGAAGCAAAACAAGAAGAGATTGAAAATGAATTAGGAGATTCAAACTTAGTATTTCAATCCTTCCAATCTTTAGTGATTGATTATTGGAGGGGATTACCACCTAATCCTAAATCCTATATTCCTACACCCTTTAAATCTAAAAATGTTATAAATGTGCAGAATAAGGATAACAAATGTTTCATGTGGTCAATACTTGCACATTTACATCCTCAAACCGAAAACCCCCAAAGAGTTTCAAAATACAAAGAATATGAAAATGAATTAATATTCCCAGGATGACCGGAAGGCCAAGGAGGATTCATGCATCCAATGAAACTAGAAGATATTCCAGAATTTGAAAAACTAAATAATCTTAAACTTAATATTTATGAACATGTTAAAGGATGGGGACGTGGATGCAGAGATATTATTCCAATTTATATTTCTGATTATGAAATACAAGGCTATGAAGTACAAGAAGGCGATAGCACGAGGGAGATATATCTTTTAATCTTGGAACATGAAAATAATCAACATTATATTTTAATAAAAAACTTTCAAGCTTTTACATCTCCAGAGAATCCAACTAGTGGAGGAGGAACATGTAAAAGATGTCTTCATTATTCAACAACTGAAAACTCCATGATTAAGCATGCAAGATTTTGTGAAAAGGATTCACCAGCTTTAATTAGAATGCCTACAGATCCCAGGATGTATTTTAAAAACTTTTCAAATTTATTACAAACATTAGGAGTAATTTACGGAGACTTTGAATCTATAAATCATAAACAAGATCTAGTCAAGCAATATTTAAAAATAATAGAAAAATATAAACTCATGGATGAATGGAAAGCCTCTAAACAGAAGGAGAAACCAACAAGGTTGAAGGCCTTTCTAAGAAAAAATAATAAACCCAATAGTGTTAAAAAAACTAAACAATTACCATCTGCTTATAAATTATTATTTAAAAGTAATTATCCCGAAGTCATAGAATCTAGAGAATATGCATTTCAAGGAACTTCAGAAGATGTCTTGGATCATTTTACTACAAGTATAAATGATCTAGAACATGAAATATTTGAAGCATTAAAAACAAAGTATCCTCAAAATATTTCAGATCAACAATTAGAAGAATATAAAAATACTTTCAACTGTTGGATGTGCAAACAAGAGATCCCAACTAATGATAAGGTTATAGATCACGATCATTTAAAAAGTGAAAATAATTATCGAGGAGCAGCCCATAGAGATTGCAATCTTAATTGTCATACCCCCAAATTTGTACCAGTTATATTTCATAATCTTTTTGGTTATGACGTACATCTATTTATAAAGCATCTAGCAGCAAATGCCAAAAACTCTTTCAAGGTTATTGGCTTAACAAAGGAAAAATATAAATCACTTGAATATGGGAAATTAAAATTTATAGATTCCTTAAACTTTCTCCAAATGTCTTTAGATGGCATAGCAAAAACATTAAAGCTAGAAGATTTTAAAATCACTCGGGAGGTCTTGGAAAAAAATAATATACCAGCAGAAGAATTTCCTACATGCTTGGCGAAAGGAATATATCCCTATGACTACGTTGACTCCTTTGAAAAATATAAGGAAACAAAATTACCAGAGAAAGAACACTTTTATTCACTACTTTCAAAATCTGGGATTACAGATAGTGAATATTCCCGAGCTCAGAAAATGTTTCACCTGTTTGACTGTAAAACTTTAGGAGATTATACAAGTATGTACTTGTCCCTAGATGTTTACATTCTAGCAGATTGCTTTGAAGAATTTATAAAGTCTTTTGTTCTTAAACCTTATAATTATATAACTGCACCCTCTTTAGCTTGGGATACTATGTTATATACCATTTGGACTTCAGATCTTCCAGAATCTGATAAAATTATAGATCTTTTAACCGAGCAAGACATGTTTAATTTAATTAAAACAAACATTAGAGGAGGAGTATCCTCAGTAATGGGGAATAGAGAAATAAAAGCTAGAAATGCAATAACTACTAGTCGAAGACTCTCTAAACACCCTGATGATCCATATATAAAACTTAACGATGAGGAACTAAAAGAAGTATTAGAAGGAATGAAAAATCCTCTATTTATACTTTATATAGATGCAACAGCTTTATATTCAGGAATTATGACTCAGTATTTACCAATGAGTGACTTTCGTGAGATATACTCCTCCTCCGAATGCCCTGAAGAAGAAGAAGAATCCTTCCTAAAAGACCTTATAAAAGAAATACGTTCAACTCCTAAAGATTCTCCAATAGGATACTTTATAGAATGTGACCTCGATTACCCAGGTGATATAAAATCAGGAACAAGACATTTCCCTCTAGCTCCTATAAGAAGAAAGATTAATGTCCAAGAACTTTCATCCTGGCAAATCTCACAAGATAAACCTCCAACAGTGAAACTTCTTTGTGATCAAACAGATCGAACTTATTATCTTTGTCACTATAGACTCCTACAGTTTTATCTTTCACAAGGAATGATATTAAAAAAAGTTCATAGTGTCATAAGATTTAAACAAGCAGCATTCATGAAGACTTTCATCGAGGAGAACATCCGTTGTAGAAACATTGCAAAAAGAGAAGGTAACCTTTTAAAAGACAATGGTTATAAACTTTTAAACAATTCAGTCTTTGGCAAGACCATGGAGAATGTGGACAAGTATACTAATATAGAACTCTTGACAAATAGTGAAAAAGATGTAGCCCGTTATAATCGTATGCTAGGAAAGCCTACATTTAAAAACGCACAAGTATTTTCTGAAAATCTTACTGCAGTAGAACTACAGAATTTTGAGAAAACATATAATAAACCAATATTTATAGGCTTTGCAATTTTAGAACTTTCAAAATTGCAAATGTATAAAACATATTATAATGTCTTACATCCCATATATGGATCGAATATAGCAATGCATGCAATGGATACAGATTCAATGTTTTTAACAATAAGAACTGAGGACCTTGAAAGAGATATATCTGAAAATCCTATACTTTCAAATTTAATAAATTCATCTGGAGAGTTATTTTCATTTAAAGATGAAAAACCAAATACTCCAATAGAAAATGGAATATTTATTCGTGCTAAACAATATTCATACGAAACATTTACAAAACCTAAATTTGAAGAGCATACATTTATATTTAAAACCCCAGATACAGAAGAAAGCATTACACATAGATATCCTATATTCCCTAATGAAGAGAAACCTGTAAAGGATAACAGATGTAAAGGAATTCAGAGATGTGTAGCCAGGAAACTTTCTCATCAAGATTATAAAGACACATTGAATCCAGGTCATAAAGATAAAATTGATGAAGTACATCAACTTAAAAGTGAAAAGCATGATATCTACTTGATAGAATCCCAAAAAGTATCATTATCAAATTATGATGACAAAAGATTCATCCTAAGTGATTTAAGACAACACTACCTATAGGAAATGATTTAATCCCTATAATAAAAAGTCTTGATAAAATAAATAAAGTCTATGATTTAAATCTTACTGATCTTGATATTTATAGAGTTGAGATCATTTATCCCCCAAGGATTGGCAGACCTTTATATTCTCAAGTTTTTAATCCTATATGTTTAGAACTTAAATATTTTAATACTGATCCTGAATATATAAAAGGTCTAAGTGATAAAGAATTTAAAGATCATAAAGAGGTTCTAAAAACTAATTTCGAAAAGTTAACATCAGATTCTATCAAATGATTTTTTTCTTTTAAAAATGTCAACAATTATTTTAAGAGTGACAACATCAACCTTTTGAAGGGCAATAAATTTTTTTATGTATGATTCTTTAGCCACTTCTCTCGTTTAATTTTTTTAGAATATTCATTAGTTATAACATTAGCACTTTTTAATCTATTAATATTATTTTTAATATCTTGTATTATTTGATTTGATTTCATTATTTCATCATCAGTTAAGATTCCATCTTCCAAAGCTTTTAATTGAAATAAAAATAATTTAGAGATTCCTAATTCTATTGATAAACAAACTTCACGATATAAACTTTTCTTTTTAGAAGTATAAGATAATGAAACTATTTCAGTCAAGAAACCATCAGCTACAGAAATACTTCCAAGTATTACAGGTGCTATTGTTAAAACTGGTAAAGTTATAGGTAAAATAACTGTTAATATTGCAGATGTAAATCCTAAAGAATAACCTATAATTTTTAAAACTGTATTCCCTTTATTCCATCTATTTTTAACCTTTTTATAATGCTTTAATAAATCTTGTAAATGTAAGGTTTCTGATTTAAATTCTTTTACTCTCATAATTTCAAGTTCTGTGGGAGCCGAGGCCTTGGAACCTTTGTGACCTTCGGAATAATATCCTGATGATCTCAATTCTGGAAGGAGCTCTGGATAAATTTTTTCTTCTCTTACTTCTTCCATCTTTTGGACTTTGTCCATTTTATTAATTAAAAAAATAAGACTTTATTCTTCTGAGCACCATCTGGCACCAATACTCGGATATCAAAAGAAACTCTTGTTGAGAGAATATCTTTATACAATTCCATCAATGCTTTACGAACTTCATCAACATCAACCTTTTTTTCATAAAATATTAAATCTATATATTGTACAAGTGAACTAGAAAAATGAATATTCTTACTTTTAACTTTATGTAGTCCATGTGAATGAGTATTAACATACCAATCTCCGTGTGGTAAATCATAACTAGTCATTATAACATCACCCTTTTTCAAGCTTACTATTATAATCACATTTCACAAACCATTTCATTCTTTCATTATCATCATCAAACAAAAAGAAAAAGGATCAATAATCTTTACAACCATAAAAACACTCCATTCTTTACTATTTGTTGTTATTAAAGTTGGTTCTATAAAATGTTTATATGTATGGGGTAATAATGTTTTATTCTGTTCTAATTCAGCAGCTCTTTTTCTAATACTATGTGTGGTGTTAATGTGTGTTGTATGAGATTCTAATTTGACAAGTCTTTTATTAAATGATGTAATCATCTCATTTATTATATTATATATTGTATTAAATTTAGTATTCATAATTTGTTTATCTTTAGAATTTAATATGGTAGTATTTAACTTTACAACTTGTTCAGTTAACAGACTTTGTAACTTGTCAAATTTATCATTAAATCGTTGTTCGATATTATTAAGCTTTGATTCCACTGAATCAATTTTTGTTGTTAATGAACTTTCAATTCTTGTTGTTGTTAAATCAGTATATTTTTAACACCATCTACATATTTCTTATTAACTGCATCAGCTTCATCAGTTGGAAAAGATAATTCTTTTATCTTGTGTCCATTTAAAATTAAATCACCCTTCATTGAATCACCTCTTTCATTAATATATTTATTTTCTGTTAAAGTTAATATTTCTTCTGTATTAAACCCTGTTTTTATTGTTCCACCACCTCTATTACATGGAATATAAGAACTCATTTATTAATAATTTAAAATGACGTGGAACTTCGTATTCAAACCTGTTTCAAATGTAAATACATTGAAATCTCTTCTCCATTAAAATCAATCAATTCTCCTTCTTGATTAAGAATTTTAAAATTAATATCCATTATATATTTTCTACATAAAGGTAAATAATTTGGAGGATTCATTCTTTCAACTATTTTATATCCCATAGGAACTGTGTTTGAGGGAAAGGAATATAAAACATTTGTTTGTTTACCATTATTATAAGAACCTGTTATACAATCGCAATGAATATTTATTGTGTTTGTATTTATTATTTTTATAATATGTTCTGATGTTATATTCTCAACTACAGGTGTGATATAATGGTTTCGTGTAAATCCTAAAATTGTTCTAAAGAAACTATTATTTTGAAACCTAATTCCTATATTCTCTAAAGTCATTATACATTTTGAAGTTGGTAAATCCATTTTAATTTTAATGACTCCATTTGTTTTTTTAGAAAGTACATTATTTAAATCTTTTATCTCATAAGCTCCGGGTTCGATTGTTATTATAATCTTATCTGTAGATTTTGGGCTTATATAATAAAATATGTTATTATCTTTAGTTATATTAAAAATAGTATTATAAGCACAAAACCATAATAGTCCTAATTCATAATTTAAATTTTGATCTAATTTAATTGAATCTTGAAAGTTTATAGTAAAGTCTGATTCTTTTGAATTTATAGATAAAGTTCTTGAATATTTATCTGACATTATGTTTACCATTTTTTTTAAATTATCTTCCGGAAGGTTGCGAAGCTCCATTTTCATAGTATAGATTTTAAATCATTATAAATTTCTTGGATTAAGGAAGTGAAACCTTCTCCTTTGGATTTATTCAATCTATACAAAACATATAAGCTTAAAATACCACATATTTTAGTATTATTAGGTTGAACTTGTAAAGAATTAAAAGTGTAGTCCGAGAGATAGTCTTCAACTTCTTTAGTGGGTTTAATCCCAAAAGAATCAAAGTATATAGATTTATTATATATACAAACCCAATGAGATCCTTTTTCATTTGAATTTTGATAATTTATAATGATATTCTTTGGAGTGTCTTCTTTCAGACTCGACAATTCATCATTCATTAATATTTTTATTTTTAAATTTAAATAATCTGCATAATCTTTTAAATCAAAATTTGTTTTGTATTTATTCCAAATGTTTTTAAAAAATCTAATATTGAAGGAGTCATTTTATATTTTATAACTTCGTATTTATAACTTCGTATACTTATTAAATTTATCTTTTGAAATTATTCCTTGTTTTAATAATTCTTTAGAAATCTTTAAAATATCAGAATCTAAATTATTATGTCCTGCTTTTTTAGCTGCTAATAGTTTTCTTAATTCAATAAAATAGATTGATTGGGTTTATCTCCTTACCCTTTCCCTGGCCCTGACCCTGGCCCTCTCCTTCTGTGACAATATAACCCCTTTCATTTTTATTTAAATATTTCTTTAAATCTTGAATATGTTTTGCTTTAGCACTACCATGTACTAATTCTATTAAATTTAAATATTTTTTAATTTCTAGAAGATCAACATTCTCTGAGGGATATCCACAAACTAATCCATAAAAATCATCTGTAAATTCAAAATCTAGGTGTTTAGTATTATAAACATTTTGTGAATGAATACGTGATTTATTTTCTGAATTTAAATATAACAGAAAGTCATGTTTATTAATTGTTATTATTTGATATCCTTCAACATTAATATTAAATGTAGGTTTAATTGTTTTACTTAAACTCACATTAATTTTAGGATCAAGTATAAGAGGTTTTATATTTAAATCTTCCAACCATGGTAATTCTTTTAAATCTTGTTTATCTTCCAACTCTTTAAATTTTAAAACTTCTAACTCTTTTATGGCTTTAATTGTTGGTCCTTGTTGTTGTTGGATTACCTCATTTAATATTATAGATTCAGCGTGTTGAGTTGTATCTTTTTTATTATATTTATCTTGTTCTGATTGTAATTTTTTTAAAAGTGCTAATCTTTCTTCATATACCATTTTAATGGTATTAAAAATGGTATCATTTTGGTAAAGGATCCGTTGGAAAGGGTTTCAAGTATAAACCTTTGCCCTGGCCCTTCCCATTTTTAATTTTACAAAGACATCCATTTTTAAAGATTTACATATTTTTTTTAAATCATCTTTATCTTTGAAGATAAAGATTCAGATGTAGAAATTTGATTTTTTAAAAAATCATTTAAACCACGACCTTTATAAGGATCAAGATAAAGACCTTTCCCTCCCTTCATTTTCTCGATTTCAGTTTGTAGTTTTTCTTTTTCTAGGTCTGTCTTTTGAGATTCTTTAGCTTTTTGAACTGTAGTTGCAATTCCTCCAGCTATTCCAGCAGCACCTGATAGTCCGGCAATGATTGCAGGTATTAAAGCAGCTAATGGAAGAATCCCTCCTTCCTTTAGTTTTTCTTTAACTTGTTCTTTTACATGTTTTCCAATAAATATTTTTTACCAGAGATTACTACTGATTTATTTTTATTTGAATTTATTAATTCTTGCAAAGATTCCTCTGTAGGGTTTTGTGTTGTCATTTTATAATAAATAAAAATGGATACTTGGAAACCAATTTTAAATAGACATAAATCTAAATTTAATAATAAAGTATTTCCTGATAATTTTAGATGCTTAATTATTGGATCTTCTGGATGTGGAAAGAATGTTCTTCTTATGAGAATGTTATTAGAAGGAAAGGGTCAGGGCCATGATTTTTTGGATTATAATAATTTAATCTTTTATTCTACAACCATTAACCAACCGGAATTACAACTTTTGAAATGTGGATTTGAAAATAAATTAACTAAAAAAGCTATAATTGATATTTTTAAAAATCAACATACATATCTCGAAGAGGTTTTTCATCCTTGTGATATGGTTGATTGGTACAAGGAAAAGATTTTAGAATCAGATATTAGTAATAAAAATGATTATATAGGGGATGGAATCCAGATCTTATTCTCTAATAAACCTGAAGATGTTTTACATTGTGATTTACTTCCTAAAGATAAAAAGAATCTAGTTATATTTGATGATGTTGTCAACATGAAAAATCAAGAGATTCAAAAGAGTTACTTTACACGAGGTCGACATAATAATTGTAATGTTATTTATATATCTCAAACATATTATGCTTTAGATAAAAACTCTATAAGAAATAATTCTAATTGTTTTATATTTTTTAAATTAGACAAGCGTGATAAGAATATGATTTATAATGATTTATTTTCAAATGTTGAACCTGATAAGAATATGTTTGATATGTTTGTTGATAATCATTGGAAAGAAAAATATAATTATATTTATTTGGATAGAGAAGAAGCTGAAATATGGAAAAGTTTGTTTTAGGGCTTGTCGACTTAAAATCTGTTTTCTGTAGTTCATTATTATAAAATCTACCTAATATTTTTTCATTATTTAAATCAATGATGCTATATGTTATTGGAGTTGTATAATGTATTTTATTTATAATAAAAATTTCATTTGTCCATTTTGCTGTGAATCCTTTTTCAAATTTATTTTTATATTTAAATATTCTTACTCGGTCACCAATTTTAAACTTTGGTTTTATAGGGGTTGTATCAACAATAACATCATTTTCAATATTTACCACTTTAATGGTTTCAGGATTCATGGAAGCATTTAAAGGTGTTGATTTTATAGAACTATGTACATCATTATTATATTCATTTACAATCTTTTGTAACAATTCATTGTTCCATTTTTGTTTTCCAATAGCAGTAAAATATTTCCACATTTTATTTTTTAATGTTCTATTTAATCTTTCAACTACGACTGCTTTTCCTTCGTTTTCTGTTGAATATAATTTAATATCATTTCATTTAAAAACTTTGTAAAAACTTTGTTATAAAATTCTGTTCCTTTATCACACCATAAATATTTTGGAATTCTTTGATATTGTTCAAATATATTTTCAAATGCTTCTGTAATAGAATATCCTGTTTATTTTCTAAACATCTTGCAAAAGCAAATCTTGTATATAAATCTATTACTGTTAAAATTATTTTATATTTTTCAGGGTCTGATGATTGGTTGGCATAAAGACTAAATCAGCAGACCATGTTTGATCTTTTTCATGTACTTGAACTTTTAAATATTTTTATTTTTTCTAAATTCATGGTGTAATTCATTAGCATATTTTATTTCTGATTCTGTTGGGGTTTTGTAAACTAGTCTTGGCTGTACTCTCGAGGGATCTTTCAATCTCTGCTTGTTCGATAATCTTTTTATTAGCAACATCTTTGCTTTCCTAGGAAGTCTTGCACCCATGGTGATTGGACTGTGTCCTAAGCCTATGAAAATCTTACCTTTCATTGCTAATTTAACTAGAGCTCTTTGAATCTTTTCTTGGGTTGATGGATTTTGGATATTATTTAAATCATGTATTAAATTCACATCAGCAACATGTCTATCTCTAAGATCTTCAGAGTTGTAAGCAATGTCGTGTTTTAAAGCTGCTTGATCAATTCTATTTATTGGTTTCTTCTCCTTGTTTAGGATTATTATTTTCATCTAATCTAATATCTAATCTTGTTCCTGGCCCAGTATAATTGTGACGGAATAAATGTCTTTCACCTGGATATTTTTCTGTAGTAAAAGGTTTTAATATTGAAGATGTTGTTTTTGAAGATTGTAGGTCGCCTCCTGTAATATCAACTCTCGTATGTTTTTTAGTTTTGAGATGACTTGCTTTGTGATGTCTTGTAACTTGACAATTACAACTTTCACATGTCCAATATTTACTCATTTTAAAAGTTTTTTTATGGGGGAAATCTACTTATGAAGAATCTCCCCTAACATTTTCAATAATTGAAATCTTTCCACCATATAATTTCATTTCTATTTTCTTTTCTTCTAATATTAATGTATATACTTAGCTTTAAAATTAGAATCCTTTGTTATATGAAGTGTAACATCAACATTATTTATAGCTAGGCGATCATCTTGGTCTGATACATTTATACAAAATATAGAATATAAATTTTTGAAATCTTCTAAACTTAATTGCGGTTCAACTTTGAAATCATAACATGTTTCAATATAATTTAGATATGGGAATATGTTTTCATTATTTTCAATATTAAATTCCATTCTATTTAACCGGTAATTATCGCCACCAGTCTTTCGAACACCCCCGGATCGATTCTATAATGTGCACATTTATTTCTTGGTTGTTTTCGGACCTCTTTCGAATTCGCTTTCGAATTCATTTGTACTTTCGAGCAGCACACTTAAAACGCCGATGAAATCGACTTCGTGAGCGAGAAGCGAATAATAGGTGTGCTGCTATTATCGAATTGATTCTGATGTATGAGTCTGGCCAGCTTGTATATTGGAAGAGATTCGATAAACGAAAGAGGTTGAATAAAAAAAAAAAAAATGATCCGGATCAAAAAAAACTGTTGAGAGGACAGTGAAAAAAAAAAAAAAAAAAAATACCACTGTCCTCTCAGAGCAGTTTTACTATTTTCATAAAATTTTTTATTCTTCAAGATTAAGATTTATAAAATTATAAATTAGTCAAATAGCAACTTGCTAGTTGACATCCTCAAGTAGTGTGTTTATATCCCTAACGACCGCAAGCCGACAACGTTTTCATAGTTTTTATCAGTATTTTTTTCCCCGTTTATTAATATTTTTGTTGTTTTTTTTAAGTCTTTATTTTGAAACCAAAATGTCTTCAGAATAAAGAAATTTAAAGATATAGGTTTTTAGGGGTTTTAAGTGTTTTTTTTTACGTTTATGGGGGAAAAATGGCCATAAAACATGAAAACAGTGGGAGGCCTGTGGTCGTTAGGGATATATCCCCACTACTTTTAAATATTGCTTATAAAAAGAATCAAACAAGGTAGAATGTAATAAGGAAATATTAAATTTTGATTCTAAATATCGCCATCGAATGACACTATAAATTTTAATTCTGTTTACACCTATTTTGTGACACAGGTAAAAATGAACTAACCATGAAAATACAATTGCAACAAAAATTTTTTTTTTTTAAAAATTCAGTTGAAAAATTTCAAAATAAAAAATCGAATTCAATTTTCAAATTCAATTATCAAAAATTCAATTATCAAAGAGCCGCAGTTTACTCAACGAAGAGCCGCATTTGCCCACCGTTGTTATAGAGATAAATGCCTTTTTACATATTATTTAAAATCACCCAAAATAAAATAAGTTCATTACTTACAATTTAAACTTTTTATTTTCTCAACAATTCATTTTTTTCAATTTAGTTCAACAGTGCCTTTGGCACTAAATTCTAAGGTTTTATCAAAAAATAATACAATTTTAAAATGCTTTTATTTCAAACAACATTTTACATATCAAAAGTTTCCTTGCATGTGTTGCCATGTATAGTGTTTGTGTGTTCAATTTATTAATTTTACTACTTTCTCTATTTTTAATAACCATATTAGACAGAATATAAGACGAGGTATTTCTATCGAGAAATATCATTTAAAGATTTTTATTGTCGGACATTTTGTGGCTAGTTAGACGAGCATTTTTCTGATGGTGAGTTCATCAAGGAGTGCTCGTCAGATGCAGCAAATATTATATATCCAAAACAGAATAAAATTTGACCGCATTTCTCTATTAATGAGAATTGTAGTTCGGCATGTTGAAAATATAAGTGATAATTTGATGCACAAACTTCGAAATTCAAGCAAGGATTTTTTGTTGTACTCTCTTGCGTTGAATGAAAGTACCAATGTAAAAGCTACATCATAATTGTTGATATATAAACTGGAAATAAACACTCGCTTCCAGCTAACCGAAGAGTTATTTAGTCTTGAGTCACTCAAGGATACAACTACATTATAAGGATTTATTCAATGCTGTTGAGAACTGTTTTTAAAAATTGGATTAGCGTGGAACAAGATGTCAAATGTAACTACTGGTGGAGCACTTGTTTTGACTGTAAAATGTGGGTCTAGTGAAATTAAAGAATAATAAAATTAAAAAAGAATATCTTGGCCATAAACTGTTACGTTTCCATTGTGTTATTCACTAAGAAAATCTGTGTAAGGCTTCGCTGAATATAAAGCATGTTATTGAACAGGTTGTCAGTGTGATAAATTTTATCATAGACCGGCCGCTAATATCAGGCAGTTAAAGGCACTGCTTGAAAATTTGGAAAGTGAACATTCTGATAGTATTTACCACAGCATAGTCCGCTGTTTGATCTTGGGTAGGACATTGAGATGACTGTGGAATCTCAAAGATGAAATAGTTATGTTTCTGTAAATGAAGGGTATTCATTGTGATTTTGTTGTTAACATTGTGAATGAAAAGTGGCACTCAAGCTTCATGTTTGCCATTAACAATATAGAAAGTTGAATGATCTTAATGTTACACTTCTAAATTTTAGACTATATAAAAAAATTTACAAAACATTTTATAAAATAGTAATTTATGGCCAATTGGTGTATTCGAGAGATTGGTATTGGGGGTCAGTAAATAGTGAGAAATTTTGCTTAGCCCACCCCACCCAATGTAAACATACTAACTAAAATTAAGATAAATAGACACTTAAAGGAGTTTCTTACTCTCTCAGCGAGTACCCAAGTTTCAAAACTTTGCTTAACTGGATAATTATTAACGAAACTTTTGCCTAACATTTTATGATTGAAATATGAAGTTCTATTTTGTGTAACAGTAATGGGAGGGTTTTGTCATCTATGTAATAAATGGGCAATTTATTTCTGTTTTCCTTTGACTGATATTTCTAATACTTATATGGCTCTCGAGGTAATTGACAAACATCCAAAGAATTTCTTGATCTAAAAATTATTACTAATTCAGAAGAAGAAATTGAGCATAAAACTTAGTTCGATTCAGACCACGACCGACGAATTAAAAAATTATATTGCAATGATTTGATAGAACTCCATTTAGTTGATGGGGTGTCATGGCAATGGATACATCCAACAATAGTGATCGAAGCTTCACTCAAAAGTTGTAATCATTTTGTCCATTCAATGTGAAAGTGGTATTTCGTAAAGCTTGTCACACAATGCCTTCAGAGGATTCATGTATTCCGAATTCCAAAAGTTTATTCCATTCGAGTTTGATGTTTCTGATAAAATTTCGACAGCAATTCCGTTCATTTATTCAAAGTATAACTTTATTACATTAATCTTAGCATGACCTTTTGTAAGCGTTCCGTAAAGATTTGTAGACTGTATTGAATGAAGACATTGTATTCTTATGTTGCTTGATCAAGTGGGAAATTTTACTATTCACTTGTAGCAAAATTTGTAAATAATTTAGGTATAAATTTCCACCTGATTAGGTCAAAGGCCTGATAAGATATTGTTAGTCCATTCGAAACTTATATTAAACCCGTGGACGATTAGAACTTAGCAACTCCTGTTAATTGTTAAAAGGCATGGGCTATTTCTTTCAGTAAAATGCGGTATCCTATATTATTTGATCAAAGACGTATTATTTATTTTTTCGATCATATAAGATTTGACAAATGAAATGGAACTATGTACCTCTGGAGCACAGTTTAAACCCCCTTACTACTTACTAAATAACAGTACATTATCAATATTTCAATTTGCATGTATATAAGTACTGATTTAATAAATCTTTTTATTTGTATTATTGTTAATTATTAATTACTTGTATTTAATTATTTATTTTAATTTTAAATTCATTTTTATTATTATTTATTATAATTAATATGATTATTATTATTTACTATTGTTTATTATTTTTTTTATTGTAGTATTATGGCTATTTCTATGATTTTACTCGTTTACATATTTTTTAATAATCATAGAATGAAAATAGTGGTTAGTCATTTTATACACAACGATTCATTTTTGAAAATATGAATATGACAATAAATAATAACAACAAAAACCATAATCAGTATACATTTATTTAATTGATAAAACAATAATGATAATCTCACAAATATGTCAATGATTTGATGAGCAGTTTGATGATTATTCTGTAAATTTAATCACATAATGACTATATACTAGACTTATTTTCTTTTCCAACTAAAACCTTTTATAATCATTATTTCTATGAGCGACATTAGTTGTTTGAAAATTATAAAACAAGTGGTTTTTGGTACCTTATGTATTTCTAATTCCTTTGAAACAAATATGATAATACTTATTTTATATCGGTGTTACTCCTTTCATTATGGATGTATTCTTATTATGTAATCAGACCCGGTTTCAGTCATTTAGGTAGCCTTAGGCAGAGCTACATGTTGACGACTCTACCGATATATGATATATCAATGTCACGAGTTCTTTTTTACGCTGACATGGATAATTTAAATTTTAATTATTCATTAAAAATAAAGAAATTTGAAATGATCTAGAATACAATGAACACAATGTTAATATATACTTTCGTAAAACGAATGATTAAAAATTATATATCGAATAAGCTGAAAAATAATTAAAAATATTTATAAAAGACATTACATTATTTTTTTTTAATTTCAAAAAATATTTTTAGATGCTTATTTAAATAATTTGCAAATTTGGCGGCCCAAGGCAACTGCCTAGTTTGCCTAACTGAAGAACCGGGCTTGTACCTAATAAACAATAATATTTTGGTTATAGAGATATTCACTATTTTTTCCGACTCTATATTTCTGAATTTCAACTTTAAGTTGGTTATATACGCATCTAAACCAACTTTCCAAAAAAGTATCAAGATTACGGATGATTTAATAGCTGAATTATTAAAAATTAATTGTGTTAAAAAACCCAGTTATATTGGTTAATCTGTACTTGATTTATCGAAACTTAGAATGTATCAATTACAATATATTGTATTAAAGTAATAAAGAAATCGTTTTATTGACGATAATATTAATAATTTTTTATATTGTTTGGTTTGTATTTGAAAGTTGGTTTTCTCTCTCTGACTCCTCGTGTTCTTATTCAGCCAAATAAATCAAACCCAACAAAGAATAATTTTATTCAATCTTTATCACAATTACACTTTGTCACTATTTTATTCTTTCTCCCACTCGATAAAGTAGAAAACCCAAGGAGCATTCACCTTATCCTGTACAAGTCTTACCTTGTTTAAATTACTAGATTTGTTCTTTCGATTACTGACCACCCGATTTCTGCTTCTCTTCTCTTTTTCTCATTTCTGAGCTCTCTTTTTATATTTTTTATAAGAGGCCAATTATCTAGAGAATTCAAAGCGTTTGTTTGACTATTAGTTCCCTTATATACAACCCTGGTTCACTAGAATGCCGTTCCGAATGGACTTTTTGTCTATCGCAATACCACGTCTTATTCAGATTAATAATAAATCAGAAACTAATCTTTGATCCATGAACACTTACTGGTATTTGAAAAGTCACACTCACCTTTACGATATTTAAAATAGTAAAGGTTAGAGCAGTAAAACAATTATCAAATCTCTTACTGTCGCAGGTAGCGAAGTCATCAGATTCAATGGCGTGGTCGCAAAATCACGGGGTATCAATCAGAGCCAAATAAGCTCGAAACTAGTTTACAATTTGAAGTCTCAACGGACATCATATTAGTAAAAATAAAATCTACGATAAATAACATAAATAATTTGAAAGGCCGCGTTGACCTTTATGACATTTAAAATAGTAATAATAGTCGTGACAATAATAATAATAATTCTATATTCTATCTATTTATTATACTCATTTGACTGTCTATCTTTATTAGGGAATACTTTGTCAATATAACTCACATAAAAATCTTATTTATTTCCTCCTATATGTTGTGTGGTTCTTAATTTATTATTTTAAATAGAAATATATTAATTGACAAATAATTTTTTGTTTTAATTAATCGCATAAACTAATTCTTCTCAATCGGAAATTACAGAACATAAACTAACATTTTGGTTCAAAACGAATAATTACTAATTACTAAATGTCTGAAATCAGTCACATTTTATAAGGTATTTATTATAACTACTCGAGTAATGGACTGTTCAATCTTCTTGGTTGACATAGCGTGATTGAATGAAATCTAAAATGTTAATAAAAAGTTGGACAATGGAAAAATTTTGGGCGCAAATTTTTCTACAAGCCGAAATGGTTGAGTAGCACTGGGTTAAATAACAATTCCAATAGTTCTTATCAGAGCCTTAGCTAGGGGGTGGCGAATGGGGCGATCGCCCCGGGTGCCGAGTCGAAGGCGCCAAAACTGTGAAATGATCATTTAAATTTTTTTTGCTTTTCTTTCTTTTTTTTCATATTAAATTTTTATATTCTTCTTTCCATATTTACTGTTTTCAAAAGTTAAACTAAAACAAAACTGTTTTGCTGGTTTATCTAAAGGTTTTTGCAAACGGGCGACTAAATCCGAAGGTGGCTGATCATGAAAACAGTTTTGAAAACAGAAAAAACAACTTAGTCCTGGAAAGATCTTGAAAATCGTTTGAAAGAAGGAAGGACAATTGATGATAATGGTTATAGATATCGATATGCCCGATACAGTAGCCTATATATAAAAACGAAATAAAGGAGAATAGCCTATTCAATATTGAGAAAAGAATCAGAATTATTTTTTCATAGTAAGGGAAATTTTGTGAAACATGGCAACACATTTCTTGCAAACTCGGCCACCCGCTGATATGAGAGATGAAGTTATATATGTATATACACGTATTATCATTATTAAATAGCATGAAAGTGGCGGAATTTTGAGATGATCTCTCCAGCATCACAACGTATATGTCACAATAAGAATTTTTTTAACCAATTCCATTCCTGCAAGTACATAATTAATGGGAGTGGTGGATTCTTTTGGCACCAGGGGCGCCAAATTTCAATCTCGCCCCGGGCACCATTTTCCCTAGCTACGGCTCTGATTCTTATTTCTTCTGTAGTTTCTTGAACAATAATTGCAATTCCCAATTCTGTTTTCATTACAAATATTAGTTAAATTTTTGTTTAAATTTTTTGAAACTTCCATTTTTCTATTGATACTTTTCATTATGGTGGTATTTTGAATGTACCAGAAAGGTTCCAGAAAATGGTTTCAAGTATTTAATCCAACATTGCAGTTAATTTTTAACAACTGCATAAAGTGTAGTTGCCTAAATTTTGTTATTCTCAATGAAACTGAATGCATTCAATAAATTTTCAAGACATAAAAATACTATAATTCATCAAAACACTATTTTATTGATTAAAATATTTTATATAAAAATTTTAAAAAATAAATTATACAAATATTTTATTATCAATACTAATACACAGTAAAATTGATTATCAAGGTGCCAAAATGTAAAATATACTAACAAAAACCAAGACCTAAGCATCTAAAAAAGAATAAAGGAAATAATAAATGTAGTTAACATAATTTCTATAGTAATGTTGAAAATTTCTTCTCTAATAATGCAAATACCTGGAAATAAAATCAGCATTAAACACATTATAACAACCTAAAATCAACCTCATCAACCGAAAGATCTCCATTTACTTTGAAAACAAGATTTTCTCTGTTAAAATGATCTATAATTGGCTTACATTCTTCATTGAATTGTACCAGCCTACAAAATATGACAAATGTCATTTTTAAAAAATCGGTATTTTTCAGATCTTTTAATAAAATTTAACAATAATTGTTAAAAATATAAATACTTATTATGAGGAAGTTGAAAGATTCTTAAAGATTAATTAGAAATTTTGTTAAAATTTAAAAAATATTTTTATCAAAAAAATATTTTAAGAAAAACTGAAATTTGTTTAAATAACAAAAATAAGAAGAGACAAGTTTTTGAGTATATAATTTATTAAATAAAATTTATGGAATTATTTAGTGATTTGAAAACGGATGTCTCACGGATGAGAATCCTAATACTTATGATTTCTTATTAGCAGCAATTTGTAAATATGCTATATGATAAATTATGTACAAAGAGAATTTTTGATAAAAAAAATAATCATTTTCTATCTAATTCGGTTCATAAATACTGTTATAAAAGGATTATTTTCTAATCGAAAATTCTCTTTGAATATTGTTACAATTGTTAATCATTTGTTGTACAGGTAACCCTCGATTAACACGGTACTTGAATAACAGGATTTCGCTTTAACACGGTTAAAATATCGCGGCACACCCTTGTCTAACACGATATTTTTTAGCACTGTTTTGATTTTACACGGCTACAAAATTGATGAAAACCCTTAATTAACACGGTTTCAAAATTCAAATTTGTACAATCTTAGTTGACTTTTTTATGTACATATACGTATCTAAATAAATATATGTAATGTAATGTAAAGTGATTTCTAAAAAATAAAAATTGTCAGAATTAAGTAAATTTAAATTTTAAATCATTTAAAATCAGTTCACTTAAGATACATTTAAAACCAATAGGAATTTATAGTGGTCGAGGAGTATTGAATCAGGTAAGATCAAAACTTACTTTATTTTATTAATAGAATAAAGATTTTATATAATTTTGTTTAATTCTTTATAATTCGCGTTTCAAATTTTATTCAAGCTTTGCAGTTCAAGATTTTTTAGTGGCCGAGGACTATACATATTAAGTTGAACAACAGCGAATTTGTAAGATTTTTTTTTAATTAATATTCTATTGTAAAATTCATAAATTTCTAGAAAACTAGCCCATCATGCCGAAAGCAACCAAAACAAAATTAAAAAGAAACGCAATATCTCTTGGTCAAAAAGTTGAAATTTTAGATCATATATCAATTGTTAAATTAATTATTCTCATTGCTATTTCTAGTGTTAACTATGTCCATTACATGCTAAATTAGTTAACTAGATTAAATATATAATTTTTTATACCAGGGATTCCCAACCTTAGTTACGCGGGCAAGCAGATACCGGTACACGAATTACTTTACTATATATTTTCTTCTTTAGTTAATAATAAACAGGCCCAACCTTCTCACTAACTATTTTTTAAGTCATAATTATATTTTATTTAT
Organism: Schmidtea polychroa; assembly: GCA_959609185.1. Classification (NCBI taxonomy): domain Eukaryota; kingdom Metazoa; phylum Platyhelminthes; order Tricladida; family Dugesiidae; genus Schmidtea; species Schmidtea polychroa. Next base: position 12,297 of record CAUHTR010007387.1, on the reverse strand, counting down.
ATATTTAGCAGTAAAGTTACAAATCTTCATTGCATTTTATACCTCATTAAAAAATTAGGTTTACCGATACGCCATCAAATTATTTACAACGTACAAGTAAGGTACTATGAAAAGGTTGTGAACCCCTGTTATATAGCATAATATCAATTTTCAAAGCAAAAATTTTTAATTAAAAAATGAAAAATATGCATGTAATTCATTTTCATAACTTTTATTAAATTTTAATTGAATTATTATTTTTACCAAATCGTTTTAAAATTTTAACCCTTTCTCTGTCCACATAGTAAATTTTTTTCTTCACCGTACGTCCACGATAATAATTTTGTTCCAATTACGTGATCCACATGTGATGCACAGAGCAATATTTAAAATTTTTTTTAGTTAGATGCTATGTGCGTGGGTCGCCTAATTTTTACTAGTTATAAATCAGCATCAAATCAAAATAGTTGAAATGTGTTGGGTTATTGAGTTGGTGGAAATATTTAAAGGTTACCAATCAAATTTTTGACTCAAAAGCGTGCTTTATTTGATCCTCAAAACAACAATTCTCAGACAATATAAACCTTTATTGATTATCACAAGTGATTATACGAATTATAACAACACGATCGATTCAATACTTAAATAGTAAATTACTCAGCTTATTATTATAATTCTCAATTACTGAACAATAACCAGCCGCTTATCTGACTCAATAGTTAGGTAAGTTGAATTGATTT